>OX632359.1:38324791-38592291 GCA_951751655.1 Ophion costatus | reverse complement strand
CTTAAGATACCGGCTGGTTAATCAAAGTTAACGATGACCTGCATTCCCTTTTCTTCGAAAAAAAAGTACCTAAGATTCCTAAATACTTTACGAAAAGAAATTTAAGATATAAAAGTAGTAGGATAGGAAAAGAAAAAAGGCCATCGCTAAAAGTATACTGCCAAAATGATTCGTAAAATAATTCCATAAAAATAGATCTATTTGTTTAAAGATAGGAGTGAAGAATTTTCAAGTTCAAATATTGAAAATTGACCACGTTACAGACGATTTATTAAGAGCAAGTAGCTCAACGGTTTACGAATACTAAAACTTTCAATCGCGTTTTTCTCGAAACGACTTTTCTCGACCTGGCCGGGATCATAACTCTAGTTATAATTGTCCGATTTTCAATTTGACTAAACCAACATTTTCGTAATTACTGTAGCCATTATACGTGGGCGTTTTTTAAATTTATTATTTTTTAAGCCCTCGACAATAAGTAAACATTTAGCCAAAATTACACTTTCGTTACACACCCGCCAATTTGTTGAATGTATATATTTTTACAGGCAACGTACAACGAGAACGACATTTACATATACTATGAAACCTTTTAATTTTTCTCTTTACGATCTATCTTTCTTTAGAGGCTATATTATAGCTCAATCACGTTGGTGGTTTAAACGTTTTTTCCTTTCCTTAAAAAATCCTTTAGTGGTTGTCTTAACATATCAAAATAATGGTTTGTGCAAAATTACAGCTCGATCAGAGGAGGGGGGGAAGGGTTCGGAACGTTACCCTTTGAAAAAAACTTTAAAATTCACGATCTCGAACACTATAGCGAGTTGCCAAAAATCCCTTTGTGGGTTGTCTTAAAATATTGATGAAAGGTCTGTGCAAAGTTTCAGCTCGATCGATTTAGCTTTCCGCTAATTCGAGAGAGGACATTGAATATTAACGAGGCTCGTATTTCCGGTAAATATTCTCTAGCATGCTCGTTTTCACGTCAACTTAAATATGCGTACTTTAGAAACAACAGTGATGTGTAAGTTGCGTATTTTTGTCAGTGATCCGGGAATGAGAATTTTAATAACGCCTGTCTCGTCTCGTTTCCGGTGTCGCGCGTTTACTTTTTCGAGGACGGTCTTCGTAGCTGGGGTGCTGTGCGAATATTACAATCGATATATCGAGCGACTATCCTATACGTACAGTGGGTCAAAAAAGTATTTGTACACCTCGTCTTTTTCAAATAATCGTTCGAAAAAAATAAAATGCATTATGAAGTTTTTGTGTTCGATAGCTTATCACAAATACAAATGGTGTCTGTTCACAAAAATCTTGGGGAAAAAACGAACGAAAAAACAAAGCCAAATTAACGATAGTTTCGTGTGAGATGTACAAATACTTTTTTACCCACTGTATATCCACCATGTATAACCTACAAACAAATATATACAACATACATGAATATCCCAACAAGAATTTAAATATACAGTGGTAATGGACCCTCCAAACCATTTCGTCCATTATTCTCTCTCCCTTCCGTTCTCCCTCTCCCTTGCTTATTCGTCGGTTGTCCGACGTGGAAATACGGAGGGTTTTTATAATCCGAGAAATAACAATCTACCTTACGACACGGCTAAATTTTCCGGCTCCAGTCGCTGCAATTGTCGGCGAAAAAATCCTTGCACTCTCAATTAAAGCGAGACCAGCCGTAGAAAAATTCAGTTTGGACGGGTTACCTTGGCCATCCCGGTCGGTTACATCGAGTGCGGACGCGCCCGCTCTCAAGATTCACTCGTTTCTACTTTCATTGTCTCAATTAAGAAGAGGCGCGGTGAGGCTTTTACGATTTTTTTTTTTTTTTTCGTTTATTTTTTTCATCCCCTTTCTCAGTGACTCCCGTAGGTACGGAATAGTCGAGAGTCCCCGGAGGTTGGGGTTTGGCTCTTCTGGTCCGCCGAGAAAGCCAGCTTCGCGACAACGACGAGTTCACTCTCGGCAAAGCCGGATCGAGAGGAAAAAAATGACCGCGCATTCGAAGCAGCCCCCGCAAGTTCCTTCGAACGGCCTCTGGCAAGAACATCCGCAGGGGCTTATGTCAGAAAGGAAGGATAAAAAAACCGAAAGAAAACGAAAAAAAAAAAGAAAACGCTCGGCCGAGGGCCGCTTGAGAGTACGAGAAAGTTGCATTTAAAAAGCCAATTAACTTATCCAATTACCATTTGCTTTGGTGCAATTTGCCCTTCTTACTTTACCACTATCTTCGCGCTGTGATGAAATTTATAGACATTTGCACACCTACAAAAAGTAGGTCTACAGCTGTACGCTCGAGGACACGGACGTAAACGTGAAAAAAAATGAATATGACGAACTTTGCGAGTACCGCATCGGGCGGTAAGCTGCAAAAATGAGACATCCCATGCAGACCAATCGAGGTAAGTGAGCGTAAAAAGAAGTCTATTGAAAAATGACAGCGAAAAAAAGGCCTCGTGTTATCCCTGTGTATTCCGTCATTATACATCGGAGAATGAGGTCGTTGGTCTTTGATGAATTATTCACAATTACCGGTCTCATCCGCGACTTCAAATTTATCGTCTACTTCATTCGAAAGTTTTCTTTTCGTCTCTATAAACTGCTAATTTTCTCGAGACTTTAATTAGCCGACGTTAATTGGATTCTCAGTTTGTCTTACGTTCAATTTTATGCAGAGCATTCTCTCCAGCAGGCAGAAAATACGCATGGAATCCTTCTCGCTACGTGTAACGAAGGCCAGTCGGACATTTGAAAATGCAGGTATCAAATACCAAACTGATCAAGTCTCACGTTAATTGCAGTCCGCTACAGCTTCGTGTAAAAATTGGATTCACATAGATCTCACTGGATAATAAAAATCAACGGTAAAGGGAGATATTAATGTCACAAATTATGTGTCTGTCGGCTGAACTCAACATTGACGAGAAACGTGACATGTTGAAAAATTGTAAAATCGATTATTATTGGGAAATATTTATCATCGAAAGACTCTCGGATGAAAGAGGATGACGGTCTGACATACGATTGACGAAGGTGCGATATCGCTCGTAGGAAACGTCGCTAGCTGGGCGAGAGGCAACAATGACCCTTTCACGTTATAAAAGCCATTAAAAAATAGTGTAACGAAATTATTGCGAGACTGGAATTGCGACTGCTCTGCCTTGCTGAAAAGCAAAAAGGGATTTAAGGGCGGAGATAATAACTTCAGGCGAGGGAAAAATGGTTGATTTTCATTTTTTTTTGAACGGAAGATTTCTTCACCATTTTTTAGACTTAGGGTATGTTTTATTACTACTTTTAACTGTTTCGTGATCTTTTTTTTTCATTGAGGCCTTAGGCCACTCTAGATGGCCGAAATAATAGGCTTTTTGGGAAATTTTTTTCCAGAAAAACTACAAAATAAATCGAGACTACAAAAAAGGGTGTTTATCATATATATCAGTGATTGTATACAATATTTTTTTTGAAGCGATTGATTTTAAAATGGCGGCTGTGTAGCGTTTTTGCGACGGCGTCTCCATTTTTCCAGGGTCCACGGCCGGACAAACAGCTCCTGTGATTTTTGAATTATAATGAGCCGATTAATTTTTTTCGATTATATATAATAACTGCTATAGAAGTACGTAGGATTTTTTTTTCGATATATTGATTTTTGGCCAAATGGCGCACTTCTAAAGTGGAAAGTGAAAAAATTGCCTAAAAATCGTCAGATAATTGTTAATAACACATGAACTATACAATATAAAAAAAAAATCTTACGTATTTCCATAGACAATGTATTTTTCAAGATATATTCAACATTTCAAGTGAATCGGTGGAAAATTGTCTGAGTTGTGTTTACGGCCAATGTCAAACGGAGACGTCATCGCAAAAACGCTGCACGGCCGCCAATTTGAAATTAATCACTTAAAAAAAATTATTGTATACAGTCACTGATATGTATGACAAACACCCTTTTTTGTAATCTTGATTTATTTTGTAGTTTTTCTGAAAAAAAATCTCCAAAAAGCCTATTTTTTCGGCCTCTAGAGTGGCCTAAGGCCTTAATCTTGAAAAATCGCGGAGGTATGCCACGGCTTTCTGAACGGGTAGCGGCGGATATTGTCAGGCGGCGTGACACGTAACGCCGGCGGGATTAATCGGAAAAAAACCAACGAAGATTTTTGCTTCATTAACACTCATGCGCAGAATGTGAATCAAGAAAAAGTGAGAAATGTTGAAAAGCGATAAAATGGTACGTTTTGAAACAAAACGATTGAATTTTCCGAAAAATGTTTACATTTTGCAATAAAAAAATACTTTTTTGAATTTTCACGAACATTTCGGGTCATATTTTAGACAATGACATTTGAAAGATTTATCCCAAATTTCATCAGAATTGGTCGGTTAGTTTTTTAGCTGTACGTCACGCCAGTTTTGAAACTGCATCTCAAGTGTCGATTTTCCTGTAAACAATCGAATTTTTTCATTTTTCATGCGAGAATTAATAGCAATATTCCGAAACAATACTAAATGGTAAATACAGCGCAACTCGATCGAAAAATTCATTTCTTAAGTTCAAATACCTACAACTTTTGAATAAAACAATATTTGTTTAATTCCGTACGTACTTCTCTGGGTATTCTAATGTAGATTGACGAGAATTTTTCTTTTTTGTTCTAGGTAAAAAATTGTGGATGCTAAATGTCACGCCGCGGAGTGCCTAAAAAAAGATCACAAAAGAAAATATTAGTAGTCGGCCATTTTGTACATCGAAAGAAAAACAATTCTAACAGCTTGATATTCGTACTAAATAGATGTGTAATTAATTTTATGAGTGGATCACTTTTTCATGCGAAGAAAAATTGTTAAATTCGCACATGATTTTATGCCGGCTACGATGGCTTAAGGCCTTAAATTATTTTTTCGTCATGCTCGCAGTTTCACGGACTACTAGTCGGGTGCACCATAGTCAAAAGGCGAAATAGAAAAGGGCGAAATTTCTACTGTGGAATTCTGACTGCTTCGGCGGATATTTGGCAAAAGCGTGAGAGGAGTTCGGGCTGCTCGCACAGGCAGATGCACACGTACACACGTCGTCATACTCGTACACGCGGAACGCATATTTTTCTTTCGCATTTTGCGCATAATGCTCATGCAACATTTACGAGGGCAAATCCAAAGCGTTTGACTGTGTCCTTAACGTATGGCATGTACCCGGCAGCCCGGGAACGCCCGTGTGTACCTTCAACCAACGTCCCCATTCTCCTTGCCGGTCGATCATCTTTTGGCTTGAACGGCTTCGAGAGACCGCGGCAACTCGGCCTGCATAATACACGAAATTCACGGCGGCACACACCAGGTGTATGAGAACGAATCTACGCTCTCTTCCGTACCGTATATGCATATATGTGATGACGAATATGGGAACACACATTTATTATATATCCCGATTCTCAAGTAGCGATTTTTCCGTTGATGCCTATCCCGCACTTCATGTCGAACGTAATATTTTCTTCCACGACTGTGCATTCGGTATGGCCTTACCAAGTAGGATCAAAACTTCCCACACAAACGTCAAAAGTTATTTGAATTTGACGATCTAATAAGCTCCTGGTATTGGCGAGAGCTTATCCCGAAAGCTTCACGTGAATTAAGGCAGACTTTAAGTCTAGAGAATTAATTTTCAGGAGTTTGTTCGGACGTGTTAAGGGATCTTTTCACTTTAGACGCTAAAAAGGCTTTCATGGATTTTTTGATATGTTTGTATTATAGATATTGATATGAAAATTGTTACACTTAATAAATACACTTTCGAAATACATAAAATTATTTTTTTGATCTGTTTATGCAACCCAAACAAACTTTAAACGCGTTTTTCTCGGAGCAACGTTTTTCGACGGCTTGTTGATAAAATCTTCGAAACTACTGAATCGATTCTTTTGAAATCGTAACCACATATTCTTTACAACTATAGCTATAGTGCATATGAAAGATTTTAAAAAATTTTGATATTTACTCTTTTTGCCAAAAACTGTGAAAAAACACAATTTTGTTGTTTTTTTTCGAAAAATATCCACCATTTTGTTATTTTTGCATGTATCAAAAAATCGTATGATATGCGATATAGCCATTAACATACTGAATCGAAAACCGTTAGACTTTTTGCCTCGGATGATCAATCGTATTAGGTCATTTCCTTAACCACCATTTTCGTCTATAAATAGTGACTTAAATAAATAAAAAAATTTCTTTATGTATATCGAAAGCGTATTAATTAAGTGTGACACCTTTTATATCAATATCTATAGTATAAACCTATGAAAAAAATAATGAAAATTGCCTTTTTTAGCGTATAAAGTGAGAAGACCTCTTAAAAAACAAAACGTATTTTGACTATTTATTTTCTACAGCATTTTTATCGATGTTTGAGCAACGTACGAAAAAAGTTTCCTGAAAAAAATAAAATTGGACGAAGTTATGGGCCTTTAGAGATATGGCCGTGAAAAAAAAGGGTTGAGGCGGTTGCCATGGTTTCAAAGTTCGCATTCATCTGAAACAGATAAACCAATTTTCTTTGTCACTAAGAATCAAAGAGAAAAAAAAAATGAAATGGCGACTGTCTGAAAAAAGTCGATTTTCCCCCTATATTTCAACGTCAAATATGTTTTAAATAGTAATGCCCGAGCTAGGTACGATAAAGGGATATATAATGAAGGTCCATACCATCGAGCTCGACAACCAAGCTGAAAAAAGTAGTTTCGAGAAAAACGCGTTTAAAGTTTTGAGTACAATTTCAGACAACCGAAACTATCGAAGTAGTATAATGGCATGTTATACTTACGTTATAATAACCGGCTATTGCTGCCTCGTAAAGTCTGCCTTCCTTGACTTCGAAATGATGATTTCTCGAAGCTCGTTCTTTACTGCGAGCAGCTGTAGCTTCCTTAGAAGATTCTCAACTTCGTAACTCTGACCGGACGATCCTACTGTCGTCTCGTTTGTTGCTGCAAATATAGCGAATTTTGAAATTTTCTTCTGATGATATACTCTTAAGAGTCTGTACTTTAAGAAAATGCCAAAATAATCGATATTTTCAAAATTCTAGACCGGAATACTTCCTTAAGGTAGTATTGTTGTCGAGAGCCCTGTTTTGTTTGTCGATCCTTCAAGAATATACGCATCTAAAAATAAATATATTTGTTATCATGTACTTTATTTGTACGTTTGTTTGCAAAGATGCGTGGAAAACGCCCCCAATTGGCGACCAGTATGTGGACGTTGTATGAATCTGAAAAAAAACCAATCATATTCATAAACGGTATGAGTGTGTGATTTTTTATATCAGATTCAGCCACAAAATCACCCAATGGCGGCATGCTAAACTTTGATCATTCATTTTTCCTACTTTTCTGACCATTCTACGAAATATGTAAGAAAAAATTATTTCGACTTACGGATGTTGAGTCCCCAATCGCAAATGATAATAAAATTCTGAAAATTTGGTACGTTTTTGTATGAAGTATTTCAGAGGTCGTGTAAACATTTCACGACAATTAGGAAGCTCGTTATTGAACAATTAACATTCACAAATTAAATGTTGTCCTATGGAAACTAATTTAACTTTGCATTAATTTTTTTTTGAGACCTCTCAATTTTGTAATATCTACAATATACTGAAAGCAACGGAAATAAAACGAAGTTTATTGATAAATTTTTTAAAATTTCTTCAAACATTGTTCTTAACAAAATGATAATTTTTTAATAACGAGCTCCCTAATCGTGAAATTTCAACACGGCCTCTTAAATACTTTATACAAAAACATACCAAACTTTAATACTTAAATACTTTATACAAAATACAACTTTATACAAAACTTAAATACTTTATACAAAAACATACCAAACATACCAAACTTTATACAAAAACATACAAAAACTTTATACAAAAACATACCAAATTTTCAGAATTTTCTTATTATTTTTTATCTCAACCCCTAAGGAGGTTGAAGTAATGATGATAGAATTCTGACAATTTGGTATGTTTTTACATGAAGTATTCAGGAAGTCGTGTAAAAATTTCACGACGATTAAGAAGCGATTTATTGAACAATTAACATTAACATGTTTCATAGGGACTGAATATCCTTAATTTTTCTACCAACGTCGAAAAAAAGGCTGCTGAAGGTGTATGGCAAATCTGAGCTCACTTGGCCAATTGCTTGTCGAGATATCGTGGTTGCCGATTTGAATAGCATAGGTTCAAGGCACAAGGAGCGTACCCTTATAATTTCTCTAACTCGGCTAGTTTTATGAGTATCATTAAACAGTTTTCACAGACGCATTCAGTAAGATCTATAGAACAATAGTATCGAATTAAAAACAACCATTTCCTACATTTATAGCCAACAATACTTAATCTTTCATCAAAGTGACACGTCCTGTAAAGGTGGTTGGTAATTGGAACAGCCTTATGTTAGTTCAACTAGACGAAGTTGAAAAGGATTGAGGTGCTCGTGAAAGTGTTTATTTTAATTGCCATTATCAACACGGTCTGAGCGGGGAAAAATTGATTCGGGTTCGAGAGATATGCAGTGTGCCAAGATTAACGGCGACAAAGCGATCCGCAACATGACAAAGTGCCGTCGAACCCCTAGACATTCGTTCTCCCAACCACCATTGCCAGAATCATTATCCTGCAGTCAGTTAATGTCCCTTTCTCCCGGGTGTACCCTCCCATTTGGCACAAATTGCCTTAATGCACGCGCGCACTTCCAGCAAATTGCCTCCTCAGAGCGTGCGATAACGGTTCATAGGCCCGAATGATTATTCGGTCGAGTGCACCTGCCACGAGTCTGAAAATCATTCAGCGCAACGCCGCAGACCTGAGCTAAACGCTCACTCCGGTAAGTACGAGAGACGCACGTACGACGAGCTATTGACGAATCTCTATGGAATTTTTACAGCTATCACCAATGGGAACACTTATTGTTGCTATAATAAATAATTACAAGTGGTATATTGAATCCGCTTTCCATCGCATTGGGCACATGCGAACGCCAACTGACTCCACCGGTAAAGACAACCATGGAAGGTTTTTGGAACTTTGTTTGAAAACGGCTGGACCGAATGTCTTGAAATTTTCACAGTCAGCGTCCAATTGCTGGAGGTAGGAGCTTACACCTCCCTGATACGCGCGATTGAAAATATTAACACGTTGAATAAGTTCTCGCTGTTTAGCGGGGTCATCCCATGTGACATCTATCCTTTTTTTGCTTTTCTTGGGAATTTTTTTTTATGAACTATTGAAGCACACCATCTCTGAATTTTTACCACACATTTAGTAACATTTTCACAGTCTCCAAGAATTTTATCAAACAAAAATAACGAGTTGAATCGTCTTTACATCGTTTGGAAGACACTAATGTGTAAAAAAAAGTTGGTTGATGGCTGCGATCATTCCGGAGGTTTTGCTCATACGAAATCAAGGAATCAAACGACATTTTAATTTGTAGACCTGAGGCATTTGTAGACCTGAGGCCGGAATTAGAGTAAAGTAAAAATATCGAAAATTGAATTTTTCCGTTTAAAAAAAAACTATGGCGGATATCAGAAATACTCTTGTTCGGGTAAGAATTATAGATGCGCTGACTAAAGCATACAAACTTGAGCGAAATCTGTTCAATAGTTTTTAATACATCATGGAAGTCAATTAAAAAAAATAGTTTTGAGAATCACCCGTCTAAAAGTTCATGTACGATTGACACAAAGAAAATACTTCCTCACCATTAGTCTGCGATACTGGCTCAATATGACCCGCGAACATTTTTAGCAATTGATGCAAAAAAATTCGATTTTTATCAGCAGATTTAATTTTTAAAAAATCAAGCATTAATTTTCACGAAATAAGCAGCGAGAATTTATTAAACGTCTCATCAATAATCGCCTGTCCGTTCTTGAGTCTGTCACCACTTGAAGATTCTTCCTCAAGATCCTCTCATCCGTCTTCCTAAGTTACATTCTCCGATACAGCGGTGATACCTGGCGACAACGTCCTGCACTCGATTCTCGTCTAACACGAGAGGAGACTGATTCTCCATCGACTAGTATGAAGGAGCCGAGGTCGATGTGCGTTCTCGTATCCTCCACGAGGTTTCGTGTGTCGTAGACCGTACGAGGCGATCTTTCTCGATCCAAAAGTTATGTTCACTGTCGATCCTCGAGTGTAAGAAGAAACGCCATCGTGGCGACTTGCCAGCTGATGCTAGGGGCTCGCGTTTAAAAAGCTTCGAAGGGATGAGAGAGAAAGAGAGAGACAGAGCTCCCTTCGTAACTGTCGGAGATATGGGTATATGGTATTGCTTTTGCTGTCTTTCGCTATAAGGTTCTCTCACTCGGCTTTCTCGTCTCTTTCCACCTCCTTGAACACCACGTTCTCCGCTTTCCTTCCTCGATGGAGTAAATGTGGAAGCGTTCAAAGAGCAGAAATTCAAATTTGGTTTTCTATTTTTACTTTTTTGTGTACACTACTCGGTCTCTCTCTCTCTCTCCCTCTTTTTCCTCGCCCACCCTCCTGCGTCCATTTCTTAGCATGTGGAGGTATGTGCAGACTTATATCTCACTATGCTCCACTGTATGGTAGCGATGTATACTAGGACGATATTGCGAGCCAACATCTTCTAGACCTCTCTTTCGTGGATGGTCTGGTCCTCCGCTTCGCCTTTGGAGCTGGCCTGAGAAAAACCGCCCGGGAAAAAGGGTCTTCCTGGATGTGTGTACACGTAGGCATTTGTAGCTTCTCTCTGGTTGAGGGAAACGGAGACGTTTGCTGGACGCGAGGACTCGTATTTGCACGTCTCCATACGCCGACGACTGACAGCCGTTTGCCATCGAGACTTTGCCTGTTTTCTTTGGATGCCTTGCTACGTGGCTCGTTTCATTTTGTTTTATCGAGCAGCCAGTGCAGTTGGACTAATCGAGCAGCAATGCAGTTGGACTAATTTCTCTTTCCTACTTCGCTTCTCGCGTAATTTTAATCCCTTTGTCTTATTCAAATGGGAGTATGTCATCCATATGCGATAGGAAGATATTGTTCGTAGTCGTGTCAGTTACTTGCATGGATAGCTTTTCAACAGCAACTCATGTAGGATATTTTCAATGGAGGGCACCACTGTGACGGGTCAAAAAAGCGGTTTTCCGTATTTTTTGTTGTCTGTTAGATTATTCATTTGGAATTTGGAAAAAAGGTTCGTTTGTAAGGATACATTGAAATTATTGTGTGGAAATTTTTATTTTTTAAAAGTAAAAATTAGCAACGTTATTGAGGTATGATAGAGCCTCCGTGTAAGAAGTGTGGTCCAATGGCCGGATCGATGAGTTGACAATGGTTGGTCTGAAAAGCTTAGATAAAAAGGTTTTATAATCTATATGTAAATATCTAAATGTAGTTCTAAATAAATGTAAATGTAGTTCTCGTTGTATGTAGCTGCTTTTCGAAAAGAAAATCACAAAATGGTGGGTGTTCGAAAAAGTGTAATTTTGGCGAATTTTTTTGACGTATGTTCGGGGGCTTCAACAATACTGAATTTCAAAGAAACGGTTATGTACAACAATAACAACTGCATATAGGAATTTTTTTCTTTTTAAATTGAAAATCGGACCATTATAGGGAAAGTTATCTACGATTTCGGCTAAATCGAGAAAAGTCGTTTCGAGAAAAACGCGATTGAAAGTTTTAGTAAACGTAAATAGTTGCGCTACCTACACTCGCTGAATCGTCTATAACTCGGTCAATTTTTAATGTATTAACTTGACATTTTTTTCATATATTCTGGAATATGTATACTTTGAGGAAATGAAAAAAAAATCGACATTTTTCACCGGTCACAGTGGTGTCCCATCTTGAATATAGTCTATGTACCGAATAAATTTTTTTTTGCTAAATAGTATCCGAATACTTATTAAACACGAAAAACAGTGAATCTGAATAAGTGATCAACATTCTTCAAAAATTTCCAATCGCAGTGTCAAATTAAAAAACACCATACAATTCATACAATTAAAATTGTACGATATTTATTTTAACTTGTAAACGCTATTTCTGTATAAAGTACATGTAAATTAATTATATCGGGCATATACAATAAAAAACGAGAGGACAATGTCTCGAGGCTTTCAATCTTGAGAATTCATACGTTTTTTAACGAATGCAAATGTACACTATAGGATACTCAAAATCAACAGCGGGAATGCAACATTTCACGTTTAAAGATTCAGAACAGTTAAATGTTGCAAATAAATGAACGCTCTTTGTTCCTAATTTTTCTTCCTAGTTCCTAAAGACCTGCATTTGCTCGCCGAAATATATAATATAGTGAAGAGCAAATACGAGTGGGAAATTGATCGATAAGCATGATGGATGTCAAGTAAATATTGTTCATCACGACAATCACGAATTCAACCAAAAATGTCGTCGTACGTAGCAATCGATACTGTTTGTACTCTACAAACATATGCGGGTACGAATAGTCGATTGTGTGGACACTCCGCTGTGGCCCATTGACACACGTCTATTAATTAATATCATTGATTAATTATTATAATGTCATCCAACGATAAGCGACGGTCTACAAACGGTTCGTATGGTAAAGTACACACACTTACTTTCCGCTTTTGCGATCGAATGCAATTTACGTATAAAAGGGGACCTGAAGTTTGATTGAAAATGGATTGCGTTATTTCGCGCTTTCCTCGTAAATGTGTGGGTTGAAAATTATACAAAATTTCTTCAAATTTTACCGAGATCCGCCTGTCATGGATATTCGAATTTTACTTCAATTGTAGTAGAAACATATCGGAATGTACAGCCTCGATATCGAAGACCGGTAAAAAATGTACGCCTATTCTATCGTATGATAAGGGCATTTTGCGTTGCATCAAGATTTTCAGAGTGCCTAAAAAAGTATATTTAGCGCATGAAAGAATGAAATGTTAAGTATAAGAGGGAGAAGGAGAATGAGCGAGCAAAAGTTTTGAGGCGTCATAATGGGGACCTTGGCGGTGTGAGAGCATGAAAGGAGTCTCCTCGAAGTAGTAGTGGATTCTCTCGTAGGTCATAGAATTTTACAACCTCGGGATGGAGGTGAAGTCCTCATCTTTGTCGTCGTTATATTCTTTTGTGTCTAGGCACTGCTGGCAACGACAGGGACGGCTACTTCGGGGCCCTTTCTTATACCCAAACGACGAGTGTAAACCGTGAGGGAACGAAAAGCCCCGCCTGCACTTTCGAATCTTAAACTACCCACGACCAGCAGCGACCCTTCGTATTCTTGTGATTTTTCCCACTTGTGGTTCTCTCATTAAACGCTCTGGGGATTGAGTGAAACGGTGAAATAAAAAAATGTATTGCTTCATTTTGTTGACGAACGATACACTCTCCCAGCTTTTATTTTTCATAAAATCATGTCGTAAAATCATTCGAAGCGCGAGATATTCATTTTTCTGACGTACTTCCTTCGAGTGTCAACCATATATGGTTGACAATGCAATGGTTCAATGTCAAAATGCACATTTCTAGTACGACTATGAGCTAGCTTCTCTTCAATTTGCGATTAATTTAACAAAAAAATTCTTAACCCTTCGACTGTACACTGGGTCGTTTTGACCCCATTTTTTTCTTCGTCTGACTGTATCGTAAAATGAGGCGAAATTATTGCTAGAATGTTCCCCCACTTCTACTCTACAGGTGGACACTCGACCCCCATCCTACATCATACTACGGTGAAAGTGAACAAAATTTTTTTGGTGATATTTGGTCTACGTTTCAGTGAATTACAATAAAAAATGCTCATATATATTTTTTACTTTGCACCGCTCTAACAAATTATGCATTTAGAATGCCAATCATAAAACAAAATGCCCGTGTCGGGTATGCAGGAGGGCTATGTGCAGCGAGCACCGAATGTACTTATATGTCGATTACGGTAAATGTCAATAATAATAGTAAATCATTGAAGTAAAAAAAAATGCGGAAGATTATACGTTTTCAACAATTAATCTGCCCAAGGAGTCGATGTGTTCATTTTTCACTATCCCGAAAATGCTCTACTTCAAATCTCCGAATAAATATACTTTTTCCGTATCTACAAACCTTCCTCTTTAAAAACCTAAAAGGATTTTTTTATATTTGAAAAAATAACGTTTTTCTTAAAAAGTATAATACAGTTTGGGCCATAAAATAAGGATCATCGACTACAAAAAAGTCTCTACAAAAAAATGCATACTTACCGAAATAAAACGATCTAAAAGACGTCTGGGGTCCGATCGACCCCACACGCCATCAACGGTTCGTGGCAGAAGTGTTTAAGGGGGGATTGTCTTTTTTTTCGCAAAATTTACCGCTTTGGGGAATTTTTTTGTGAAGACAGTATACAACGCAAAACTTGTGAAACTTGGCATATAGTTTTATTGATCTGTTTACTACATACAAAAAATTTTTTAAACAATTTCATCAAAAAATCCGCCTCCCACCCCCCTCGACGCGCGATGGTCCTTTTTTGATAGTGTGCACGATTTCTCAAAAACTATTCAACCGATTGCCTCCAAATTTGGACAGAATGCTCAGCTGACATCCTTTTATCGTTTGATGAAGCAAAAAAGCAATACGTTTAATCGTTTTTTATTTATAACAAAAAATCGATCAATTTTTTTCGAAAAATCGATACTTCAAGTTCAAAACGTCACCAAATCGTCAATTTTTTTTTTCCCTTCATCGAACGATAGCTATATGTGTCTAAAGTAAAATGCATTTTGGGTTTTTGTTGCAAGATGAACGTGAAGGCTGTAATCGTGCACACCATCAAAAAAGGACCATCGCGCGTCGAGGGGGGTGGTAGGCGGATTTTTTGATGAAATTGTTTAAAATTTTTTTTGTATGTAGTAAACAGATCAATAAAACTATATGCCAAGTTTCACAAGTTTTCCGTTGTATACTTTCTTCACAAAAAAATTCCCAAAAAGCGGTAAATTTTGCAAAAAAAAAGACAATCCCCCCTTAAGACTTACTGTGGTTCGAAAAGCGTTGTCTAAGGCATCTATAAAGGTGTATTTAGTGTAATTTAGTGTATTTAGTGTAAAATCGCGAAAATTGATGACGTATCCTTTCTCCAGCAACTAGACATCAGCCGTGATAATTGCAAGTTATGCGGTCCGTCCGTTTATGGAAAAATTTGCGAAAACGGATTACTCCGACACCGAAATTGTGTGTCATTTGACGAGGTACGATCACTTCTCGGGGTCAAAAAGGAGCCCAAACTTATTTTACCCACAGCTGCTCTGATTGATGTTCACTTATGTTGATCATTCGCATTATCGATTATAGTGTGCCAAATGTTGCGGTAAATGATGAATTTATTACACGTGAACAAGTAAAAACTGAAAAATTAGATTCTTAACGACTCGGTAGTAATCTTTGTAATAATAATAATATTAACACATCCACCATAAAAACGGACTAAAAAGACAAAAAAAACAGCCGGAAACCTATTAAAATAGGCTTGAATTACCTCAGCGGAATTAACAAGATAGGCAGAATATATATATATATATATATATATATATATATATACTTATTATTGATACGTGATGAATGATAAAACTCCATACATTGTTGTTTGCATACTTTGTAGCGGCTTCTATTCAAATTAATTTCAAAACTAGGCTGGGTTATGATCGCCAAACGCATCAGCTGTTACTCGCGACGTTGCTAAGTCTGTGGCTGCTATTTCGTCGTTCTGACCATTTTAAACCGAAAATTGAAACTTTCTTGTAATGTAGTGCTTTAACTACACGGTGAAGATTGATTTTCTTATTTTTCACAATATCTATTATATCTAATCTATCGAAATTCAGTTTTCCAACGAGTTTAGTTGGATACGTGAGCAGAAAAACCACGATCACCGCACTTCCGGTTGACCGTCTCCATAAGACGACCTGCTTCGGTAACTCAAAATGCTCGACTATGCAGTTTTATTGCAAAAAAACCAAACGCTCATAATAGCTCAAATTTTGGCAACAGGCGCATGAAGTATTCGTCAAAATAATATAAAAATTTCAAATCCGAAAGTTGGATTCGTAGTAATGATCGTACCTCCTTAAGACACATCAGATTTCAAACGTGATCGTGACAAATCGATCACGTGATACAAATTCACACCTCATCCTCTACTTACTGGTTAGTGTGCAATCAGTTGACCAAACGACTGTCATGAATCAGCAGTAGCAAACAGCTGGCATTCTCGCGTGACGTGCCGTTGATCGACCAGTTGTCGAAACACGAACACGATTCATGAGGGCTTGGGGATCCGGTGTATGCATTGAAGCGCGAACAAGCTCCGGAAAAAGAAAGAACACGTGAGAAAAGGGGAGACGATGATGAAAGAGTATTGTCGAAGTTAGCTTCTCGTATTTCCTCATGATTCTCCATGTATATGTAGGCGTGTAATAGTGTAATAGGAAGCAAACGCGACAACGGGACATATATAAGGGGCTTTCGCGCGTCTTTTCCGATTCTATTAGGTCGGCACGCGAGGCCACATGGCGCACCCTCCTCCGCAGCAATCTCGTGCTCGATGACCTACGCCACCAGCGCGAAGGGAGCTATACGCCTTTCTTAAAAATCGGTATTGCTCTTAGGCTCTCCGTCGCCACCCTTTTTTCCTCCACGGCCCTTTCTCTTTCGGGCAGAAAGCTCGCGAGATCGTTCACTCGCAATGGGTACTTACGTCCGGATCGGAAGCCGATTATCGAAGCGTTGACGTCAAGTCTCGTGCGACGTTGCCTGTTGACGTGATGAGGAATGTGCTTGCTTACGACGGCAACGTGACGGAGGGGTATACGCCAAATCACGTGGAACCACCGAATCATGCAACAGCGGTCATTGAGCAGTGCCCACAAAAGTACGGAGTAAATAAATTGCCATTTATTTAAAGTGGCAAGGACTCGGTGTTCGAAACGATGTTTCCAGCAAATCAGTTGGGCAGAATCGACTGGCACATAGGGGAGCAGTACCATATATAGGATAGCAGACTATCTCAAGTTTTCGTGTAGCGCCGTCGGTTTTTTATTTTATACACTAATAACTAGTCATAAACTGTCGCCTCTGCAAAACTTTTAGTTGCCTAGCAGCAAAAGTGGCACAACAGTGAACTGATGTTACTTTTCGCCGGCGTAGAAAAATGCTGTTCGTGTTAAAAAGTATTTTCATTGAGACAAATCCAAATGATTTAGGTTTTTGTTTTTTTTTGGGGGACTATAGCATTTATTTTGTTCAATAAATATATAATGTTCGCAAAAATAGCAGAATGCGGAAAGATGTTACTGTTCATATTCGGCTATCACAAATCTTAATATCGGATACTTTATGGAGTTTAATATTTTTTTAAGTTTATGCCAAAATGGTCCTACCTGATCAAAGATTAACTCAGAAATACTGATTTTTTAATGATAATTACAACGTTAAAACAATGAACATTTTGTTCGATTTTATGTAAAACTAGTCCCCTGAAATCAGGTGCAGTCGAACCTCGATATAACGAAGATTTGTCCATTCCCTTCCGATAGACACCCGAAACCTTGATATCACAACATAATCATATACATTATGGTTTAATTGCTAACTGCTTATACAAAATCTCTAATTTGAGTCTCTCTTTCTTAAAAACATATTCCCACGTTTATTGTACTAATATATTTTTCTAAAGAACATTTTAAGGAACATGACTTCGGTATAACAAAACCTCAATATAACGAAAACTCGATATAATGAATTATCCTTCATATTCGTTATATCGAGGTTCGACTGTATAAGGAAAATAGAGTTTGGGCTCTTATCCCGTAGTTACCACACAGTTACAAATTTGCACCACCTAACATGTCTTGTTCGTGGCTCTCTGTAAATTTTTCTTGTGAGTCTCGTAATTTCACCGAATAAATATTATTTTTCGCATTCGAAACCATTACCATTGGACTGCTGGCACATGTTTACCTCAAGATACACTTGTTATCGAAGACCTACGGATTATTTATACGAAAGTAATAGTACATTGAAAATGCAAGATCCCAAAGCGCAAGAGTGTGATTTGTATGTATCCTCAATTGAGGTTTAGTCATATCGGATATCCGATTATAGGCAACCTTTTTGGAAACTATGATTTCTCTCAATTTTCGTAAAACATAGTATACCCCAAAGTATTCAAATGTGATATCCAAAATATTTAGTGTCACACTGTTGTATATGACAAGTAGATAATGAAATCATAAAAGTTGAAGGTCCAAGCAATTGTTTACTTTTTTTTTCAATTTCAACCAAAATTATCCAGTATATGTTGCCTCTTCCATACCATTCCACGTGTCTAGATCACAAATCAAGACACTATTCGATTAAGTCGAGTTGGTTGCCGTGGCAGCGTGAAAATTTAGTTGAATCAACGGGGGACACCACTGTGACATGCTGAAAAAGGTAGTTTTTTCGGAATTCTTTTTACATACATTCGTTGAGAATCATGGAAGAAAGCATTGGAATTCTATGAGGTCAAAGGGCACGTCTGCTTTGCGAGAAAACAAGTCGAAAAGCATTTTGCTAGTATTGCCACTTTTTCACAACTTCCATGATCATAATCCTGGTTTTTATGTCAATGGATATATACGTATATGCGCAATGGCGTACAAAAGTGGATGTTACTGTGTGAGTGGAAAAGTGTCTTTACGCGTCCATGTACGTCTGTGTGTGCACAGATCTATGAAATGGAAAAGCGAGGGTCAGGTTGAGAAAAAGTTTCGTGAAAAGTTGCTTCTCCCTGTAGCTCTGGAGCATTGTTTTAAGGATATTCCCCGGGGTTGAGACGAGCATGGAAGCAGGGGATGCCAAAAAGGGTGTTTCGAAAGGACTTTCCGCGTGAGGGAAAGAAAAGGCTCTAAGGATCCTAGGCGATAGTACAGAAAGGTGGAGTACACGTTTACGTAGAGAGGATAATGTATTATTCACACTGTTTCTCTGGTATATAACACTTGCATATGGATATATGGATCAGTATGTATGTGCAGGATTGTGGCGAGTTTTAACATCGGAAAAAGGAACTTTTAATCGTTTCCCGGACGATTATTCCGACTTAATGTTGAGTCTCCGGGGTGTGCATGAGAATCAACTTCTGTTCCGGCTGACTTACAATCTACGTATGTATTTAGCTGATAAAAAAATGTTGTCGTTATCGTTGATAGAAGATTTTTTATCTTGGACTCGCCGTCGATAGGGCTCAGGCTTAATCGCAGGGGTCGTTTTCTTCTTTCATTTACTCTCGCTTTCTTTTATTCATAATAATATTAATGTAATATTCGTATGCTCATCGTTTCATTTGTGCTCTTTTTTTTTCATTTTATTTTGTTAATTTATGCTCTTTCAATTAGCGCGCTTGGCCGGGAGATTTTAGTTCCTTTCATACACGGAGAAAAATACGGCCTCAAATTATAGCACTCGTTGCCAGAATTCTAATATTCAGTGCTAGAAAATATAGCAGTTTACTGCCAGTTCGGAAATTCTAAGACTTGTTGTTATAGAAGTATAAAAATGATTCTCATACCGTATAGTAAAAATGATGCGTGCACATTACATTTGAAACTATACTCGCATAGGCGCGAGTCCTATTCGCTGTATAGTAAAAATAATGCGTACTTTGTAAAATACCAACCTTTATTACACGCTATATTTTCATATAGATTTTACTATACGTATAGCATGAATCTTCGTGTGTGTATAGATTTTACTATACGCATAGCATTAATCTTCGGCGTATAGCGAAAAATATTACGAAGCTGATTAGTAAAATGTGACTCTTTATACCGCGTACTTTTTGTAGAATACTGGAAACTAATTGTTCCAATTACGTGGGCAAAATATTTTTTGAATACTACGAAAAATCACAATATGCCGAATAAAATGTATTATTTGTATCAGTTTACGTGCCATATCGTAGGTTAAAATTTAAATTTCTTCATTATTACTATACCATTATTACAATTTTTATCTTCCATTCAATACTTTTTGTTATTTAATGATATTTTCTTTTAGAAGCATAGTATTAATTCTTAACTCCGAGGCGCCTGTTTTCTCCGTGTACCATTCTGATATTTGACAAGTTGTGGCTAGTTGTATGATTTTTTGACTCTTACTACTAGGCATATCCCCACAAAGCGAACGTGGTATCATTGCGGAGTATAATAATTTTCGTCGTTAACAAAGTGTACGAAACGTTTGAAAGTTTTTTTCGTTTTTCGATATTATGTTTTGGAATTTATTCCGGCTCGTGTTATCCTTACGTTTTTGCCCCACGCTGTTACTGGGATAGAAAAATGTTATAGTGTCTTATGGAACGTTGACTAGGCGCCACTCGTGTTGTCCAGCGTGGTCAACGAGAATAATCGATGCTCCTTCGCTCCCTCCTATTTTTTTTTCACCGACGCTTGTTACATTCTTGTTTCTCGTATGTCGGTCACGATCGAACGCCCCCACACGAACGTACACGTATATATGACACGATCGCAATCCAACACGAATTCCCAATGTTTAAAAACGGTCGATACACTTTTTTCCTGTGTTTTTCTCTATTCCTCGTACATGGTAGAGGGAAAACTCGATTGATTATGTGTCATCTCATGAAATATTTTATCCGATCGAGCGTAGATAATTTGGAGTATTCGATTCGAGGACTTCCAAATTATTGCAATATACAAATACGTATGAATGCCGAAAATGAGATAATGAAAACCGAATCAACGGAAATACAAATGCATTTCCGTTGATTTGGTTTTCCATTACCTCATTTTTGATATTTTGACGAGGTTGTGGAGATTTTGAAATATTTGTGATATTTCTAAATGAGTGGAAAAAAATGTTGGCGGACATTCGATGTTGCATGAGGGCTAGTTTATTTTAATATTCACATCGTTGTTAGGAGTTTCATTTTATTTCTTGGAGAGGTTATACTAGAGGCCATTTGCGGGAAAATTAACTCCTGTCAACTAGGGGTCGAAAATGAGTCGTTTTTAGGGGATGGTGGGTTTAAGATTTTAAAAAAAAAATCAGACTTGTCACCAAAAACGAATAATCGTTAAAAAAACCTACCCCTGCGGGCATTGAATTGATACTTTTCTGAAAACTGATAACTGGACGATCATTTTAAGAAAAATGCATGCCCATCATTCCCATCATCTCAGAAATGAAAGATCTTAAGTGGCAAGAATTATTATTCTCACGTAAATAAAAAAAAATCGACGAGAATTACTCCAGAAAAATGTATGACACTTGACATACGAATTAAGGAAATGAATTCCTCATTTTATGAACTTTTAAGGAGGCACACATTTTTCGAGTAATTCTCATCGATTTTTGAAAAATTTACGAAAATATAGTATTTTGGCCACTTAAGATTTTTTCTTTCTAAGTTGATCATTAATTTATCAGATGTTAGAAACGTATCAATTGAATGCCCAGAGTGGAGAAGTTGTTTTGACAATCATTTCATATTTGGTAGCGAGCCCGAAATAAACAAATCTTACAACCACCATAACTCACATACCCTCATTTTCGACCCCTAGTTGACAGGCGTTAATTTGTTGCAAATTACCTCTAGTATAATCTCTAAGGAATAAGTTGAATTGTCAAACACTCTATATATCAACGAGGAATTCATCACGATACTGTAATAAAAAAAAACTTTCACAGATTTAAATTAAAAGAGAAAGTCTAAGGAGAGAAGAAAAAACAACTTCTTTACTATCATACATGATTCGAAACTACTTCATTTAGGCCGAAAAAATATTTTACTCCGTATTTTAAGCAAGCTCGTGATGATTGATGTTGGCTATTTTTCTGCAAACGCCTTGAACAGGCTTATAACCTTCTGTGAAAGTTTATCAAGCTTCATAATGGCGAAGTAACTTAGGAGACGGCAAATTCGAGTTAGAGTTTGTGAAAGTTTTCATTTTCAAACTCCGTAGACAATTTCCAAACTATCAGTATTAACTGAAGGCAAAGAACAGTTGAAAAAAAAACAGTGAACGCGCTATAAACGGTTATTAAATATGTTATTGTTAAATGAGGCGTAATAATTCATGAGTTTATACGCCCTGTACAGCTTATTACCTACTGTCCTTCTGATTTCTGTGTGATTCCAGATTGTCTAGGAATTTGTGACGATGGAAAAATTAGTGTTTCAATATCTTACTTTACGTTGTAACCGAGAAAGCTATGATGTTGAACAGTTTCATCAATTACCTTCAAAACAAATTTAGCGTATTTTCATGACGAGTAGTATTTGCCATAAAAATGCAGCATTCTGGAAGAAAAATGAAAATTCCTTGTCGGGTTCCGCAAAATGAAGAATACTAAATTTCGAATACAAAATACCGGTTAAAAAAACTTCTTTTTCAAATGACACGAAATTCCATTACTCACTTAAAAATGCATGTTTCATCATTTTTTTTCTCGATGACCGGATAGACACAAAAAGTTTTTCAGCAGGGCTTCGTGTTAAATAAGCCCTCACAATAGTCACACTGTATGTATATACCGGCTTTTTACGATTAAACCATTTAGCAACTTCGAGTGTTGTTAAAGTTGCGATAAAAATTGTCTTGCATGGCAATACTTGGAATATCCATGGGAGATATCAAATTAATGAAAAATGTATTATAATTATGAAAAAAGACTATTTTTTTATCACGAATACAAGCCTCGTGTTTTCAAAAATGTATAAAAGTAACGTAATCAGATATTTGATTGATCGAGACGTCTACCTCGGATCTTAATGAAATAAAAATATCATGATTATTGGATAAATTTGCATAACACACGAGGCAGACGTTCGTGAAACTTTTCTGTCAATAATTCAGTGTCGAGGATGGTTTGGCCTCTCTTGATAAATGATAAATGTTTGAGTCGAGCACGTGTAGAACTTTGTGAATGAAGACAATGCGTTGGATTATAAAACCCGTAGCGCTTGCGTCTCCAAAGCACTCACGTT
Organism: Ophion costatus; assembly: GCA_951751655.1. Lineage (NCBI taxonomy): Eukaryota > Metazoa > Arthropoda > Insecta > Hymenoptera > Ichneumonidae > Ophion > Ophion costatus. The sequence continues at coordinate 38,569,222 of OX632359.1, read as the reverse complement.
GCCACAGCAATAATTGAAGTTTCGTGATGTCTTTGAGAGGTATCTTACGTCTCTGCCGGCATACATCCTCCGTACGGGTCCTCGAGGTATCTCGACTCGTTTTCTTCCCCATCATCCTGAAAGCTCGCATTAAACAGGCACTACTAAAGTCCCCACATCGCCTCTTCGCGGGTACCCTCGTAAGGTCGTCTTCGTTACGTGCTTTGTAAAGATTATGTACACGGGTTTGTTCATCCCGCAGCGCTGTAAAACGGATCCCTATCAGTCTCGCAATACAGCTTTAATTTAATAGAAAACGACGCACTTCTATTACTCTCAGGGCGAAATTACACGACGATAAAGAAGTCCATTAAAAGTTTTTGTCTGTCACACTCCCTTCATTGCTTTAGAACTAGCCCGGAGATTAATTTTTTCAAAAACTAAATGATACGTGTTATTCTTCATAATGATCAAAACCTACTATAAAGTCGACTATTTTCCAATTTGTACGTTGATGAGTTATGAAGGGTTAAGAAAATAAAACTATGGATTCACTTACGACAGAAAAGTGTATTCGAAATAGGCTATAGGTTGAACTTATGGTAAATCGAGGGAACACTGCATTCAACGATCGAGTGACCCCCACCCGTCCCAGGCCCGACCAACGGGAGCACTACCCCCACCCGGCCCGTGGGTCGGGTGGGGTTAGCGGGGCATGCTGCGCAGTACTCTAGTACCGCAATATTTGTGCAGAGTCCGTTTGACAACGTGGAGAGGGTGGCGCATTAGACAAGATCTAACTGTACTGAACGAATTTAGATTCGAAAGCGCTCATTCTCCCATTGAGCGCAGTATAGTTCCTCCTAGCCATACTAAAACACGCATTTTGTCAATCGCAAAATAACTACCGCCCGAGGCGTGTATTTGATCCTATCGATGGAAATCGATGTATTCGGATGAGGTCCCTTACATATCGGACGACCATAACATACCCCCATAATCTACCGCATTCGTCAATAAAATAAACAAACCGGCATCATTGTTTCTTTTCGATGTCCGCGAAATTTTTCCTAACGACTTCGTCGATGAAAAAAAAGATCATGGGTAAAAGCGATACGTTTTTGTTTTCTTGGAACGTACGTAGAGTTTGAAACGTAATCTAGCAACGTTCTTTCCATCACTGTCGCATAAATTAGAACTGCTACTTACTCTTACGAGGATCTGATCATAACGACGTGCGTTCACCAAGCGCAGAGATTGCAATAACATTGAGCGTACATAGAGCGTTGGCACGCGAACGACCCTCACTAATGACGAATAACGCCCCTACGATACGACCTATCTTGAAAAACCAAGAAAACTTTACGTACTTTTTAATCCGTTTTATTGCGACCAAATAATAAAATGTAATATATATATATATACACGTATATACATATGCAATGGGAACCATGAATTAATCAGTTCGCAGCGTTAGATGTAAACTCGAAAGAAGGGATGCACACACACACACACACATATATATATATATAGATGCGATCTCAAGAGAGTCGTACCTTATTTTTTTTTTTTCGAATCTTGCTACACCCACCGGCTGGGCAATAAAATAGAATGAATAAACGATAGCATTTATACAATCATATACATATAAAGGGATGAAAAATTGAGATTGAAACGAGGGTGTTTAAGGAGGCCAGGTAGAGGCTTCGCGGGGAGTAGGTGGGGGTCTTAGGTGTTTACGAGCCGCGCTACGCGAGCCAGCCGAGAGTCATGACTATATGTAAAACATTTTTTTATTTATAATTTAGTGCTGCGCCCGCGAGACCTCTTCTGCTTTATGCCGCGCGGCTTTTGATAACGCGCACGCGAGCACGAGCTTTGCGAGAGAGGTACATGGCCAAAAGCCTGAAGGCATGCGGCTGTAAGGAGAACGATGAGAGTAGGGCGAGCAGGGGGTAGGGTGGGGGGCAAAAGGTTTCTAGAATATGGCGGATGTACGTGTATTATACGCGACGTCTCGTCGCGTGGTACGGAAGCTCCTGGAGCTTTCTTACCGCGAGAGCCCAAGTTATGTGTGCCCAAGTATGCGCATGTACATATAGACGCGTGCACATGCACACACAGTGCGGGGGGATCAGGCCAGGTCGCCATCAACCTCGCCCTCTCGAGTCTAAGGTTGCGTTAGAATTCTAATTAACGCTGGGGGTAATTGTCGAGTCGAGGGTGCACCGCTCCACGGCTGCAGAGAACAGAATGGGACACATGCTCTTCTCCATATGCGAGCCCTTGTTTCCTCGCATTGTCAGATCCTTGAACGCGGTACAAAAAGGGCACAGGAAGACTCCGCGAATGGAAAATGGATAACTCATTTTTTGGGGGCTTATCGTGGGAAAATGAACGAGGTGACTTTGGATTATCCCTTTCGTTGAAATTAAATTACTTCGCCGGACAGATCAACCGGAATCAATTGGACGTTGAGAGAGGATACCGTTTTTTAAGGGGAGAATCGCCCTTGTAACGTAAAACAGAACTTATGACCAGAAATCAACCGGGAAGCGGAGCGAATACTTCATGGCCCCGGAATCGCAGATTAATCGGCAGGTAAATTGCCACAACAATGTTGAAGGTTGGAACTTCAAACATGTTTTCCCGAATACCACTCTTTCTCGAACCGCGTAGAAGATGACTCGAAAACTACCTCATCGATCGTTGAAAATTTTAGCACAGTTTTAGATGACAATTATCGTTTATGTGAACCTAAAGTTCCTTGAAAATGATTGTTCAAAGTACTTTCTCATTAACAAATACGATAGTAACAATTTCATGGAAAATAGAACATTTATCAAAACACTTAGCTACACCATATATCGAAATTCCAGTTTTCTTTGGATTTCGTAGGTTCACGTAGAGCGTGTGGGTTTTCGAATATCTCGAACTTTTTGGCTCTGAGGTTTCAGATTAATGCACCAGATGCTAGCTTGTACGCCGTGGAACAAGTCAGCCGGCAATCGTCTTTGAGTGTCGTACAGACACCATATGAATATTTGAAAAAAACTGATAGAATAAAAGATGTAATAATAATTACATGAAACTTAAATGATGTAGAACAAATAGTTAAAATTTTTTTTATCTTCCTTTGATCTGGAAAGTTCGTCTATGTTTGGCTGCTAAAAGTGATCTCTCCCCTTAAACTGAATCCGTATATACCGTGAATTGTTGTTCGTAAAAACCATTCTTATTTTTAACAGCACATATATCGCTATATGGTTTTTGAACTACCTACAGAACTTTTTTGTAACACTTGAGTGAAAACCTTCTCGTAGATCTCAATTCTCTTTTTCCCCGCATCGTAGTGTATTTTCTTCGAGTACACTTTGAATATACTTTTTGTCTCTAAGCTGTGCCTTTGGGAGAACATTAAGGTACCATTAAGGGGGAAAGGCTATCTTCAAAGAAGAGCCATAATAAAACTTGTTTTCTTTTCTACCTTTCGGCTCTCCCTCTTGCTCGTTTATTTTCTCATGGTCTTCAGAAATCGCTCTCCCTCTCTCTCTCTCTCTCTCTCGCTCTCTCTCCCCCCCCTCTCGCTCTCTCTCACTCTCTCTCCCTCTCTCCCGCCAATACTCTCTTCGTTTTGCGAGCTTCTCGCCCCCTTCCATTTTCGACCGCCCCTTCGACCTTTCTGTGAATTCTTTCCCCGTACTTTCTACCCTTCTCTCTTCGCCTTTCGTTTCCATTCTGCCATGGTGAAACTATGCAGTACAGTACTATGTAGCAAATAAATGTACACGTTCTCTTTCGGAATATCATGACTCGCCTGGTCGATATGTTGATCCCCAAATCGACTCGATGCGCCGCGTCCGGTAACCCAACCTTCGCCAATATAATCTCGTACTCGCCCCAACCATTTGTCCGATACGTCGAGACGTCGCTTCGTTTACGCTGCGCGGTAAATAAAATCGTCACCGAAAAGCAGGTTGTCGCTTTCTTCGACTCTTGAGGCCTCAGTGGGTTGTAACATTTTGTATGTCTAGCATTCGCACAGATCGAGACGTTTTCAAATGTCCTAACAAATTCGACAGAAAAATGGCTTCGAAAAGTTCGTACTAAACAAGTCCGTGACGTTTGGTGACAAATGATTTTTTGAATGTTCGAGTTTTTTTCAACGGCATCGAAACTGGCACATCGATTTCGTGAATTCCTGCATGTATATACAACAGAGTAGGAATCCATGCAATTCTCACACACACCCACAAATATATACATATTTCTATATATATATATATTTCTATATATTTGTATTTGTATATAAATGTATACTAATAATATATCTATAATTTATCTATTCTATCCTCTACACACTCCTCACACACACCCACTTGTGGGTGTGTGTGTGTGTGTGGCTGGGTAGGCGTATGTGAGGATTTGAGAGCGCACGTAGAAACCCAAAGGAAAGTCAAAGTTGAAGATTTTTCATAACGTTTGTCGAGCAGAAACATAACTGCACCGAACGTCTCAAAACCCACCACCCTCTTTCCCCCTAACGCCCCCTTTTACGCTCGCATGGCCATACCGCACGTTTCGGGCGCACTTACAAAAGTTGCGCAAAAATATATATAGAATTTTTTTGCGGTACACCAATTCGGCCCTCATTGTTTCACTAGCGGCTGGCATGCACCAGAGAATTCTCGCCGAGTCTTTCTTCCTACGAGACTATCTGTAGACTATACACTCGACTTTACGCATGTATACGCTGTATACGTGCTCAACGCGCACTACTCTTATAATGCACTTTGGAAACACGTACGAGGATGATCCTCTCATGGAAACTCTCCGAGTTTATGTGCTGTGCTGGCTTGAGCATTTGGCCATTCGGTATTCGAGAGATCATGAACTTCATTTTTCGTCGGTTGGTTCAATAGGCTTGAACAAGAGGTCAGAGGGTAATAGATAATGCATCGAAATGATGATAAACCGTGAAGTATGTAAAAGTGGCAATAACTGACTGGCAACCGAGAAACGGCAGACATCCTTCCGCTAACTGTATGCGCCGGAAAGTCCGTCTCGAAGTAAAAAGATTCCAAAATGTCGATGAATAAGAAAAATGGAAATATCAAGTGAACACAGTGCCTGTAGTTCGTGAGAGTGCACCTATATAGCGAGTATTCCTAGTAAATGCATGTCCCGAACGGAGCTGGTGGCATTTTGGACCACAATGTTATTTTTGGTATATCTTTATTTCGGGAAATTCGTAACATCAAACTAACTAAAACAATAACGTTATTTTGGCAAATATTGACAGAGGTTTCACAACAATCAGTCCAGGAAATGAAAAAGGGTTTATCGAATTAAGGCCTTATATACTTTTGAAAATAAAAAAATTATCGTTTTTTTTTATTGTTTTAAATTATTTAGAACATCTTAGGAGTTATATGGTTGATGTGTATATATATCCCAAGAATGATTTGATTTGGAAAAAAACGGTTTTAAAACTTTAAACTTTAAACTTTAAAACTTGAAACCACTTCTTTCAAATCGGGCGGAATCGTAGCTCCTGCAACTTTCAACCGATTTACTTCAAACTTCAACTGTAGCTTTTTACATAGATTTTCTATCGAAGTACATACTATTTTGGCGGTCAACCAACAATTACGGGATTTACAAACACATTAAAGCTGTTTTTTCAGTCAAAAATGAAAAAAAATTCAAGATAGTGCCGATTTAGCAAAAATAATCCCTTGTAACAATTGTGTGTACTTCGCTAGCAAAACTCGTGTAGATTACGAAAAAAATGTTTTTTTTTTTGGTCTAGGTGCATGTGCGTTTCCAACGAGTCCGCCCGTTCAGGGCCTCAAAAAAGGCTTTCTCTTCCTACCGGCCACTGGGCCGTTATATTGTATTTTTTTGGTGAATGAAACATTGATTTGAGTTCCTGCAGATATGTAAAACAATCCCCCCTAACTTCCTTTCGAATGTTTTTCAGTATTTTCAAAAAAAGAAAATCCCAAAAAGCCTTGTTTTCGACCATCCAAAGGTATATAGAATATGTATGTATATCCAATTTTTAAATCGATTTTCAAAGGGTATTGACACATTCTAAGGTATTAAAAAAAATACAGACATTCTCTGAATACCGACTTCACATAAAATCTCTTCTTTTCATACCTCCCAAAATATTGCTTGGAGTTCTACCCATTTATATTGCAATACAAGATTCATCGTTGTTTTTTTGTTTGACTATGGTAAGAGTTACTAAGAACTAATGTAACATTGCACAACAAGGAGAGCAATTCTTGCACTGTACTTGATCGTTTTCGATCCTACGGTGTGTTCCCGGACGAGAACCCCGGAGCTCCTCGTATGTGCCCCAATACGTGAAAGTTGAAAAATCAGCTGTCGATTTCCCAATGATTCAAATAATGAATATGGATGGAATGTTCAAACAGTGATTTGCAGACATAAGCTGTAAGGGAGGCGGAATCGATTCGCCGGCCTGGTCCAAATTTGCACTAACTCATCTACCATGTATGATATCATACGGATCTATGTATAAATTTACGTGTATAGACTTTCTCGTCCCCTCGGGTACCTATACTCGCAGTACTTCCTCCGTATTGCATACATAGGTATATGTGCATGGCTGAATAATGGACGAAGTAGTGAGAGAACGTAACGGAACAGAGAAGGAACGAAGGCGGAGTGAGACGTACGAAGTACAGAAGGGCCCCAACGACGCGGCAAAGAGGAAAGGACGTCGAGCTTTTGCAAGAGGGTGAAAGAGGGAACGTCCAAATGGAGATGTCTTGTATGCAGAGCCGTCGGTTCTGTCACGGCGAGACAGATCCAAAGTCCGCCCAAAGCCACGAGGGAACGAGAGAAGGAAAAAACAGAAAGTCAGATACGTGCTTTTCCCTACAGCTTTGACTACAAGATAAAAGCTCAAGAAACGAAAGTCCATCGGATCGACTGCGTCGTTGGTGAAACGAAGAAAAAAGAAATCCTCTGTCAGAAGATTTTTCTACGTATTGGCATTTTGTCACATCGGAAAAGTGGAAAAATTCATGTCGTATTTGCGCAGTGCAGCTGGTAAAATTTCGCAAAGTCTCCCTCGAATCGGAGAGGCCAAAGTTTAAACGGTGCTCGATGTTTCGTGAAGTTACTCGTAAATACATAGAATATATAAGATATCGCCGCGGTAAACACAGCTTTGGCTTGCTTCTCGTTTCTCCACCAAATAGGTAAGACTGTTTATTCCCATAGCTAACTCACCCGTCTCTCGGTCTCGCACGTACAAGATGTGTATGAGAGGCCGCTAGCCAGCAATCGTATGCCGCGCACTGCAGTTTCCTCTTTCGGCAAGTACTTACCTCGAGATGTCCCAAGAGGTCTCCTCAGTTCCTATGTGCCTCTTTTCAACATCTCGCAAGTCCTTGGGTTTTCCGTGCCTCATCACGACACCCGAGACTAGAAGTATCTCGCTCACTTATAACCCCTACTCTCTCTCTCTCTCTCTCCCCTCCCTGCCCCCTCCCTCTCCCTCTCTCACTCTCTCCCTCTGTACTCTTTCTGTCTCTGTTGTACCTCATTAAGCTCGGGGCCTAGTTCGCGACGAAGCGTACATAGAAATTCCTTTGCGCCTGATACCACGTCGTCTCCTCTCTGTACTCCCTCATTTGCTTTGCTTTTCCGTTCGTCTCGTCGAGTCTTTGCTGGCTAACGGATGGTTTAGATAATCCTGTGTTCCCGAATATTCTTAACGCGGATTATATCTTCTTGAATGGTTCCACCGGCAACTCCGTAAGGTGATGATGTTGCAAATGTGGGAATTTTTTACGCTCGTCGATGTTTTTATTTATTGTTAGTTATGAGGGTGGATAATTTATTTATTCCATCTCGCGAGGTTGCAACGCGCTTTGTATGTTGGCCAGCGCGGTGGCTGGGGAACATACAGAGTTGCTATTTGAGGAACTGTTTTTAATAATCAATGTGAGGTTGCATCTATGTGGCGCTCCGAAAAAGGAGACGTTTCTGAGATTTTTTTTTTTTTGAAATATTAAAAAGAGTAACCGAAATGAGCTTTGGCGGGTTTATTGTACATATTTAGCGTATAGAAGAAAGAAACGTGAAGAAAAATACCAAATGACGGCTGAGGCTTCAATGACCAAAATACCAAATGACACTAAGAGCTTTTTTTTATAAGGCGCTCTGCGGAAACCTGCGGCACTTTTATGGATCAACACCGAGAACAAAAACAAATTCGTCATTTACATTGGTTTCGCTAGAGTAGTACAAACGATTATTGAAAAATGTCTTCTTATTGCAAAATGGCATCACTTCGAATAAAACATTGTTTATTCGCTAAAAAATCGGCTTCAGTCAGTTTATGGAAAGGGTAATTGTTGACGCACCGTAAAAGTTGGCCGTAATTCTTTAGAGAGTCTGTCTAGGAAGAAACATCGCTTGACTGTCCGTCTTTGCTTTTATTGAAATTTATATATCTGGAAAAGTATTGAAAACTATTGGAGACGTCTTTTTTCATCGGCGTGAAAACGGGGAAATCACCCCTCAAAGAAAGGCGCGCAAGCCCTTAATTTACTTGTTTTATCAATACTTCTACGGTGGCTCTTTCATCGCTTCGCATGAGAAGAATTTTGGTTTTTGTTTAAATCAGATCGGTGGGCCGTTTGCCGGTGAAACTCCAAAACCACCCTTCAACACGCCTGTCTTCGAGGGCTGCTTTCCCGTCTTAAAACCGTTTCACCGCGGATACAAAAAAACACATGTCTAATAGTTGTTGGTGCTCCATCATATACATGAGTTACACCAAAATCGAGGCGGCCGCGTAATTGATATTCCAACTAAAAAGTCACAGTTAAAATTTCAAGTCAATCGAATTAAAAGTGCCCGAATTATGCGCTTTCACGATTAAAAAAACATGGCTTCGAGAGAAACGCGTTAAAAGTTTCAAAACTGATTCAGGACCTTATCTTCACGTTGGAATTGATGCTTTCATTTGAATGCTGCGAGTACCCAGCAAGGCATTTTGATAGTAGGTCTTCAGTTGTTAGGTCGTTGCGTATTTTCGATTCCTCTGTACATCACTCTTGTGATGTCCATACATCATTCAAGCCACTAAAAACACGGCCAAACCTTTTTTCTCCTTATATGTAACGCCTCAAAAGTGAGATCATTCTCAGCTCATGTATACCTCTAAACACTACCCTCCAGCATATCTTGCATTTCGGAAGGTTGTGCAAATACCTTATAGTTCGTTTCGAGCGACTCAACCCTACCTCGAAGGTAACGGCAAAACTTTGGAGATTGCCAGCTGACTTGTAAGTGGATCCGTGATGATTACGTAGCCGGCAGTCACAGTTCACAGCGAATAGCTCGTTCTCGTATAGCAAAAAGGTCCATTTCGTTGCTGTGCATGCTTCATTTGGAGTGCGAAACTCTATGTCGCGTTGCTCGCTAAAAAAAATCGATGGTTTGCAGTTGACAATAGTTCGCGCAGTTCACGAGCACAACACGACGATAGAAACTTTGGCCTGGCCTTCAGCATACATTTTCACCACCACCCTTTGGCTTGTTCTGTCGAACTTATCGATCGTGCATGTGCCATGTTTCCTCTCCCTCTTTTGGGCTCCCCACAGCCGTATGAGCATACGTATTTTCTCGGTGCTGTAGTTTTAGTGCTCGATTACCAGGTACGATCGAACGATGGCAATGCCCTTCGGCCCTTTTTGTCCTTCATTGATCGTTTTTGCCACGATGATCGTCGGGGTACAAAAGGTCGAGATACCATCAAGATCAGTTTTTATACAGGAAACGTATTACTGAAAATACCTTCCCAGCTGAGATTGAACTATGAACCGCACGTGATCGTTCCTGACAGATTGAATAGTACTATGTTGATCGTATATACAGGTAATGCTGGCGACCAGCACGTCGTGATGCTCCAAGAAGTTTACGGTTTTTGTATACGTATCGTTAATTTTGGGGCCGGAGAGACCTTAAAATTATCTTCATGTAAAAATGGTTAGTTTCATTTGGGGGTAATTTTTGTGACATTGGGGTTTAATTAATGTTTGGTGTGAGAAGAATGGGTTGGCATGAAGACGGTCCTTGAAGTCGAATGTGTTGAATATATATATATATATATATATATATATATATATATATATATATATATATATATAATGTTTAGCTTGGTTAGAGTTTGTTGGAGTTTAGCTTGGAGTTTCGAGCTTGGCTGTTGCAAGATAACTAATTCCGCTTCCGCTAGACAAGCTGCTGGAAATTCTCGATGATTCTGGCTCCAATAAGAGTCTTGAAATGCCACTGTCGGCAGAATTATCCCGGGATAGGCACGTCTTCATCGCGAATTCCGTGACTTATTTTGCGTCTATATTGATTGTCGTCAGATTGGGAACTCAGCATTTGACCTCAATGAAATAAACATTACTCGACTGACTCACATCGTCGGGACACCCGAGATGATACATTATTCCACCTTGACCGTTTCAATTCGTTTCCATTGATAGAGCTCATGCAGAGAAATTGCTCGACCCGTCTGCAATATTGTGCTAAGTTGGTACCAGGTGTGCGGAAATAATGAATGTTCCGTAAATGTAAGGGGGATATTTACCTGCATTATTACACCTGTGCAAAAATTGTCGGAGGGTTCCAATAGGACTGCGATACCTGTCCCTACTTCCTGATAGAGATCCAATAGTACATCGCATTGGATCCCTATATGGAAGTTATCTGTGTAAAAATGGTCGTATCGAGATGAAAAAAAAAAACGTTTTGAAGCATCAAGATGCGAGGTTTGAGAAATTTTGGCAAAAAAAATTGTAGGCTACTATCAAAATGCCTTCCAATTTTTTTGTTTTTTTTTTGTTGAAGGGTCCACGCGCTCGGGAGTTTTTTCAGTCAAATCAATGCATAGGTCAGTTGGATTATTTATTCAGCTTCAATTTGGTTTCTTTTTGGTCTCTCTACATAATTTTTTTGTTGCGATATCTGACTTTGAATGGAAAAGGATCCTTTTGTCTTTGATCGTGGATATCTTAGTAACCAATAATCATTGGTTACTGAGATATCGATGATCAAAGACAAAATCATTCTTTTCCATTCAATTCAATGAATTTCATTCTGGCCCTTCAATTTTTTGGAGTATTATAATACCGAAATGTGGCTGTAAGAAGGCAAGAACAGACCTCCAACAGATGTCTGGCCTTAAAGGGCTAAAAATAATGACACTTATATCTTTCATAAACCCTTGACCTTTCGCGCAAGTATCGTTGTAGATTCTCAGGTGAAATGATACAAGTAGGACGGCTCGTGTACGTAGATCGTGGATCGGGAAAGGTCAGCCGAAATAATTGACCAACTTGCACCTCGTGTATTCTGTCTCAAGGAAGATTTGAATGGTTTCGAGGCCACGGTTGATTGCTAGATTCGGTTGACGCTTTTGGCTACCATATATACTTTCGCGCCCCGGAGATGGAAAGAGAAGTCGGAAAAAGCAAGCGGTAGAAGAGCGAGTCTGGCCCACCTTCGCTTTCCTAACGGAAGTGTCTGTATGCCGGGCTTGTGCTATCTATCGATTTATTTCTATGTACGTAGATTGAAATAAATGTGTCGGCATATCTATATTCATATACTTTTGTCGCGACGATTCTGACCTACGTACACAAACGTCGGCTTTATTCTGGGATATGTTCGTACATCGTCCACACGCATACCTACGGTATGACGAACGTGAATTCCACGTGTCCTGGCTTTCGCATTGAATGACGAAAAGCCTGACCCAGAAACGAAAAGAAAAGATGAAAGAAACAATATATATAGGACACGTCGCTGCCACACCTCTTAATCATTTGGACGATCACTGATACCCTCAAGTCACCGTCCGGAGAGGAAAAACAAGATGTTGATACATCGCGGTAACTTCATGTTTTTTGTCAAATAAATCATTGCAAGAAACAGATACTTATTCGCCCGAGAGGAAAAATACAGCCAGTTCGTTGAATGTTCATTTATCTACAGCACGTAAATTTTGTATACGAAATCAAAATTTTGGGGTGTGGTTCCGAAAAGCCCATACCTCTGATTAATTTGGAATTTCGTGTACCCATGGATTTTGATTCGCTGATTACGAATATCATAGTTAAAATCCCCGCAAATTTGATTTTCAAGGTCAACACTCACGAAAACTGGTTTTTTAACATATTTTTTGTTTTATTTTAGTAAATATTCATTTTAGAGAAAAATGTCTTCCGTAAAAGTTATAGCCTATGGAAATATTAATCTTTTATCTTCTACACAGTTTTTATCTAAAACCATTCCGTTTCGGGAAAAATGGGATAATGGTCCAATAAGTGAAAATTGCTTAGCTCCATTAGTTTTGATATTATTTATCTACTTACGCCCTTTACCGCGGGAAGGTTGGAGTATAGTCGTCAAAGTACATGTTTTTTTGGCTTTTTTATTTTATTTTTTTTATTGTTTTTTCCTTTATTTCAGTTTCTTTTTGTATTATATACTATTTATGCATTTTTTGTGATTCAGGCAATTTTAAAGGCCATGTTTTTTTTGCTTTTTTGTTTGGGTTTGTTTAGGTTGTTTGGGTTTTTTGTTTAGATTTGTGTTTGGGTTTGTTTTTTGTTTTTTTTTTCACTTTGCATTTTTTTTCTTTGGGTTTGTGTGGGTTAATGAACATTATCTATATCCTCGCTGTTACCGATCCGTTACTATCGATAAGTAGATAATATCGAACCTAATGAAGCTAAGCAATTTTTACTTATTTGACCATTATGCCATTTTTCTCAAAACGGAATGGTTTTAGACAAAAATTGTGTACATTATAATAGATCAATATTTTCATAGGCTACAACTTTTATATGAAATATTTTACTCTAAAATAAATATTTACTGAAATTAAACAGAAAAACTGTTAAAAAATCAGTTTTCGTGAGTATTGACCTTGAAAATCAAATTTGCGGGTATTTTTAATATGATATTCGTAATCAGCGTGTCAAATTACATAGGTACACGAAATTCCAAATAAATCGGAGGTATGGGCTTTTCGAAACTTAATCAAAATTTTGATCCAGGGCGAACATTCTTTCGCTTTGTTTCGATTGTTTTTTCGCACGGTTGCGAATTCAAGCACGTTGTTGAATAAATGCAGCTCTATTCTAAAAATCTAACACTACACCCTTAAAGTTGAATATATATTTTTTTAAAGGTGCACATTTTGTGTAATATTTGAAACCGAAAATCGCTCGGAGTTGATTTGGTCCCGTATGTACTTCAAGTTCAGCTAGACAGGTATTTAAGGGACGAAGCAGAAAAAACTGTAGATCTGTAAAAATGTATTCAAATCACTGATAAGAGTTCTTCGGGTCAATGAATAATGATTTTGCTATTCCTTGACATTTCTATATTCTAATAATAAATATTCAAATATTTAATGTAATTATCTGATATTATTAATAATAATACGTTATTATTAACGTGACTAAATTATATATTGCATATATATACAATTATAATATAATTACAATTATTATATATTATATAATCAGTATAATAATTATAATTAATACAATGTAAATATCATATTAATTATAAAACGATAATCCAACTAAATGATGTCGAATGACCGTAATTCTTGTTTCCAGTAAATTCAGACAAATCTCGCCACCGAATTCTCAGTCTGACATCGCGTCTGCGGGGCCAACTTTAACCCCCTGGCTTGCTGGCTGAGCCTGCTTATCAGCGCAATGTTGGTTTAAACTCTGATGACACGAACCGTGCTTCTTATACTTTAGTTTGCTATTGTCTCGGTACATTCCGTGTTCCTCACACATAGGCATATTTAAAGGAGCTTTTGTATCTACGCAGGTCGTGTGATCAGCGATATATACATTATATATAAGAATGTAAGACCAAGGAGCGAATTCTGAGATCAATGACCGCTCGCAATTACGCCCACCCGGAGCTGCGATATCGTCGTTGAATTTTTTTTCTCGTTCATGTCAGATACAGGGATCGCTTACAAGCTATTGTTATGTCTAACTATTAGATCGTAATTTTGTGGAGTGTACTGGTTTCGTTAATCCACATCTCCGGGGAAATTCCTAAAGAAATTGAGCCAATTAAGGCGGTAAACTTTTATTAAAACACTTACAAATTTTGCCGCCACGAAGAGCATTCAAAGTTCTATCAACGTTATTGGAAATGCTTTAAACGTTTTTATTATATTTTTTCAAACATTGAACACAATTGTTGTATTTCCCTTTATTTATCGCTCGTAAGCGCTTGGAATTTCGCGCCTGAATGCAACTTACAAGGATGTTGAAGCAGCATTCTAGACTTGAGGCCTAAATTTCAGGTTTGATAAAAAAACAAAAAGTATTTTTTTCATTGATCTTTTTCAGCCTTTTTATTGATGTTTCAAGCACTTAAAAAAATGTTCTGCACCAAAATTAAGAATTGAAAAAGTTATGGGCCTCTAATGAGTGAAAAAAATAAGAATTGAAAAAGTGATGGGCCTCTTATGGGTGAAAAAAAGGGTTGAGATGGTTGGCTTGATTCCGAAACTCCCATTAATCTAAAACCGAATTAAACCAATTTCGTTGATTAATAAGGTTATCATCATGGCAGGTACCGAACAGAACAAAAGTTAAATGACGACTGTCTGAAAAAAGATAATTGTACGTCCTGTTTTTCAAAGATTACAATTTTTACAAATAGTAATGATAATAATTTTGCAATACCCGAGGTAGGGACGATAGAGGGGTATATAACGAAGGTCAATCGGTTGAATAGCACTCGAGATTTTATGTCAACCAGGTTGAAATAAGTGGTAAAAATGCGTTTAACCTTTTGAGTACAATTTCAGACTACCGTAATTCTCTAACAATAAGTGGTATGATGGCATGTTATACTTACGTTAATCGGTCATTCCCGTCTCGTAAAATGTAGTTTCCTCGACTTCGAAATGATGATTTTCTGAAGCTCGCTCTTCCCTGCGAGCAGTTCCAGCGACCTTGGAAGCTTCAGAAGTATAAAGTCCTGACCGGACTATCTCATTCTGGTCATGACGTTGAAGTTTACATCGTTGGAATGCAACGATATTTTTTTTCATTCAACGAGACATGCACACACGTGCATGTCTCGTTGGATGGACTCTCTATTCGTGCAAGATACAATGAGTCCAGTAAAAGAGACGAAAACCCAGCACTTTTAATGTAGAATTAGAACTTTTTACTGAAGCTAGATGATTGCATACTGGAAGTAACCCCAATGAAATGTTGCCCCTCAACTCGCCCCAACCCTAAGAAATAGGGGTTGAAAACTTAAAAATCGCCGTATCTCGATAATTAATAGTCCGATCAAAACACGATTCAGCCAAAAGTTGTTTGGAATAATAAAATACGTATAAAGTTATCACACGTCTAATCCCCTATCGCTCTACCCCGAATTTCCTAATCGTTTTTTGCCGCTATTTTCAAAGATAGGAGGTTGGACATTAGACAACTTTATACGTATTTTATTATTCCAAACAACTTTCGTTCAAATCATTTTTTGATCGAGCTACGAATTATCGAGATAGCTTCAGTCAAAAATTCTAATTCTTGGCTGAAAGTGCTGGGTTTTCGTCTCTTTTACTGGGATAAATGTAGCCCTATCCTGTTGAGGTTTTTCCGTTCTGTTTCGTGTCTGCTGAAAACGATGGCACCCAAGACCTTCGAAGTTTTGTATACACGTATTTTTCGCAACTGCTCCGTCGCCACGTCGTCAGTGCACTTTCAACAGCAACACACAAAAAGAAAGGAAAGAGAAGAGCGGTTCATTATTGCAGAAGCGTGGCCCTTTCGTCAGACACGACTGACATCGAAGCTCTTACCCTCGGCCTATGCGACCCTTTTTTCTATCTCTCTTACAGGCTCCTCTCACCCGAAGCCGTTCTTGTTCCTTCATACATACTATTTTAGTTCGGTACATAACCATCAGGTCGCGCACCACCCCTGCCCTTTTATCTTCCTCCTCCCTCGCTCATTTCTTTTTGTCCCTCTCAATGTCTCGTTCACCTTCATCCTCTCGTCTCGCCTCACCCTGGGCACTCGTCGCGACCCACCCACGCACAATGTGTGCAACGCTTCTTTCTCCTTTTGTTTTTCACCCCTCGTCTTTCGTATCTTTTTTTCCTCCTCCTACTTCTTCTTCTTCTTCTTCTTCTTCTTTTCACTTACCATTCACGTTCTATTCTCCATTCATCCGATCTATCCGAGAGCATTTTTTGCGCCCCAGTGGGCAATTTGTTTTTCTCCGAGCTAACGGGAACGCAAATCCGTCTCTCGTTTCGTCAGTTTGAGCCTTTTTTTTCTCCGCTCTCGGTCCCATTTCTCTTCAGCAACGACCGCTCAGATTTGCATAGCCGTCTCGTTTATTTTCTAATGTAACCCTGTAAATCACGAGTCCACGACAATTATCCCCCCCCCCCCCCCCCCCGGTGCCGTGTACACTCTTGGTGTACTTGTCTAGCTTCGCAAAATACGAAAACACATGCCGGAGCCGACTCATCAGGGTTTGGTAGAGTCTTGATGCCTATGGGGAAGAATCAAATGATCCATATCTTCGGGACATCCAATACGTCGATTACTGCAATTGTGCATTTGAGGATTAGGTATCGGCTATGACGATTATGTTTGGGTGTCCGGTATAGCGTTAGCGACGAATGCATCAAAAGTGGTATAAAAATTGGATACGTATGTGGAATAGAAAACATTTAGTATATTGGGTCCTGCAGTGACCCAGTAGGTGAAAGCGTGGTCAGTGTGCGGCTGTCGCGATCTCCCATGTCAAGTGGCCTTGGCCCGGGCGAATATTGGGACGGGTGACTGGCTCCCGTCACGACTACTGAGCAGGCGATATTTTCACTGACTTAACAATGGTTATACAAAAAATGGTTATTTGAAAATGGTTATACAACATCAACAAATCAAAAGCTTCGTATCGTCACAGGTATTCCAAAGTTTCCCTGCACCCTCGTGGCAAAATGATCAAGTACTGCATCAGAAGAGTCGCTATGGGAAACACTCCATGAATGTTCTTACTTAATTAATTAAAGATCGCGAAGTGGTATTCGCTGGGCAAACATCATATGGATAGATGGGACCGTAAAAATCCGCAATAGCAAATAAGCAACGTCTGACATTCAATGTGTCGCAGATCGTGTACATCAAATAAGCGATGAGATGAATTTATCGAATCATAAATCGCGAGAATTCAATATTCGAAATGGTCGAGATATCGATACGTGGACGGGCTTTTGAAACGTTTGCTGTCCATCTGCCATTAACATGATGCAATGGAGGTGCTCACTGCAGAATGTTAACAGATACTCCATCGCGCGAGCCCACAAAAAGATGCATACGCAGGGATACAAAAAGTAAATGGACAGAAATGCAAATGCCACTCTGATTCGGAACTACCATCGCGTTCGTCCTTTCGTGCATCCGCTGGCGATGTTAGCTCCAAGGAAGAGCTGGCTCACCTACGAGAGCGGCAAACGTCTCTTGCTTCTGCAACTCTTTGCTCCGCTTTGATGCACCTACGTGTTCGAAAATAGACGCTATGCGTGTGGCTGGCCTAACGGAGCTCTGGAAGCCAGGCGAGCTTGACAGAGCCAGAAATCGTGCCAAGATTCGAGAATCCTTTCCGTGAACGCGGCAATCCGTGATGGCATCGCCTTTGTGAATAAGCTTCACCTACCCCTGCTCCCACCTCTCAATTCTGCGCACCACAAACCGTCCTCGCTATCCTCACTTTGACGCACATATATCCTCTCCAGAAATCCACTGCAGCTTCGTTCCAAACACCAGCCTCTCCCTCACCTGCTGCTCCTCATGCACCTCGCCTTGTTCCTATTGTGCATTAATTTTGAGGGATTTTCGTGAGATTACGTAATTAGTACCGTGTCGCATCGGGTCATATTGTTACTGATTTTATCTCAAAGCATCATCACGTGGCATTAGTTTTCGGTATGTGTTACTTTGCCGAATTGTAAAAGACATTATTTTTTTGAGCGTTTAATATATCGAATTCTGTGGCAACACAACGCATCGTGCGGAAAGCTCTGCTTTCTTGCTTTCATTTGAAAAAAAGTGCTGCTGAAAGTCGACGCTTGCTGTCAAAAGCTGGCGGTGATCCATGGATTTTCACATGTGAGTACTGGTTTCCATGCTATGAAAAAGTTGATTTTGACACGGAAGATAAGGAACGTCCATGCCAGCTAAGAAAAGTTTAAAGATGAGGAAGTGGATGCTTTAGTCGATGAAGACCCGAGTCAAACGAAAAAAGAACTTGCTGAATCAGTAATTGTCGATCGATCAACGATTTACAGACGTTTAAAGGCCACCTGCCGTATTCTCCAGATATTGCTTGTTCCGATTACCACCTATTCCCATCGATGACTGATGGCTTGTTTGAGCAGCGCTTCCATTGTTATGAGGATTCGAAAAAATTGGTCCATTCGTGGATAGCCTCTAGAGATGTTCACCCTATTACCAGAAAGATGGGCAAAAGTAGTGGCTAGCCATGGATAATACTTTAAATGATCAATTTTTTACCATTTTTTTTACAGTAAAGCCGTATTTATACGACAAAAAATCTCAAACTTAATGCACACTTTGAAATTCATTTTCTGCCTGTGCACATTCGTTCCTTCACCAACAAAATTTTCCTTTCAATTCCTGTATTGCATGATCGACAACCTATCCCACGGATCTCGTCATCCCTTTCTTTTCCTCTGCCTCGTTTGATCCTATCGGTTTCTCGCTTAATGTACTCGTCCATTTCAGTACGAGCTGGAGGAATCTCATGGAATGCGCATTCAATTAAATTCGCGACCTCCACTCACTCAACCGATTGTAAGCCTGTTGTTTCAGGCTCCACATCTACTGAGGGCGAACATCGTAAAACCCGTAAGGCCTCTGGTATACCCAAAACCTACTAACTGAGATCACAGACTGGGTAGACGGTAAAGTGGATGCTCATTATAACACGTCTAATTATGGTCACCCAGGGTTTGTCATATATCTGTATGGATACAACTTCCCACGTCACATACCAGACATGTGGTCAACGAGCCGCAGTGTAATTCCGTGCAGGACATGTGGTGGTCACCCGTGATCCTTCCAACGGAGCCATCATGCTGTCGTTTTTCTCGAAGTGTCCGAACGATATTGCATGCAAATTGCTATTCATTTTTCGTGCCGATCAATTTGATGTACATCCCTTGGTAACATGCTAGAAAAGCTTTATCAAGTTATATTAATAATAATAACACATAGCTCATGCTGGCATAATTGGATTGGCAAAAATTGATTGCTTTTGGATATTGTAGAGTGATGTGAAACCGGTCAAAAATAAAATCATCGAAACGATAGATTCAAATGATGAGCCTTAGTGGAAAAATATTTACATTGTATATCTATTTAATAATAATTATTATTTTAATCATTAGAAAAACAAACTGTGGGACATATCGCTATAGTGATGCTCTCGACTGTCGCTGCCTTTTTTTTAGAGGTTTTACTGTTTCATTATTGAAAGCATACTGTCCTACGATACGAAGAATTTTTTTTCGCATGGCACATTAATTTTGTCGGACGATATTATCGGAAATATTTGTTATGATGATTCTCGGGATTTCTGTGTGAGAGAAAATTAATACCGTCGCTGCTATCCTTGTTCCGTGGCACCTGTGATATTTTAGTCCCTCCCGGTTTGTGGATATGCGTACGTGACCGACATGAATTGAACCAATATTAATAAATGCATATTCTCCATGATGCATCAGATATCATCAATGTTCGTTTTTTTCATCTCTGTTATATGATAATTTCTCTCCGGCTATTTATTCATACTGGCACGCACCGTAAACTCGCCACCCCCCTCCCTTAGTCGAATATTCGGAAATCCAGATTTAATTCAGTTTTCATCATTTTTGTCACACGATTGACAAAAAATTCGTTTATGTTTCGTTCGCGGAAGCGACCATTTTTGTATTCATTTATTTTTTAGAAAACACGAATGAGAAATTTTGATGATCGTAAAGAAAAAGATGGTAGTTTTGAAGTGATGTCATTGCGGCCCTGCATTAGTGTCTTTATTACGGACATTTTTTGTGCGAACTGAACGATGCCGTAAGATGATCGTGTCGTCAGAAGCTTGTACAATGTACCTACAGAGGCAAGATATCAAGACAGTGAGATAGAGAAATTGGCTCCAACGCTCGAACGATTTTCCCAGGTAATTTCGAATTGATACTAGGGATTTAGGAAGGAAGGCTACGAGATTGGAACATGCTGTACAATCAAATTGGAAATCAGCTATCCAAGACGCAGAATCGGAAATTATCTAATCACTCGAACGCTTATCTCTCTCCTCTACTTCCTCCAATGCACCATCTCCCAATGTCTCTCTATTTTTATCTTTGACACTTTTCCTTGTACCCATTCTCACTATCTCCATGCCCATCCGTTTCCTGCAATCGTCTCTTGCAAAATGACCTTAATCCCGAAATTCCCCGGAGGAGGTTACTACGGAGGGCAGGCTGCTATTTCCCATCCTAAAATTGTCTTAATGCTCCTAATCCCTATGCCAGTCTACATCCTGTATTTCTCAGCAGCACTTCCGGTCCGGTAGTTTCGGACCCGTTGGTTATTTTGACACGTACAGTCGCGGGAACCGGCCCAACGAAGCAGAGGCCAACAGTGGCAATGGTTAACGGATTCGTAGCGCAACGAGGCTAGCGATGAAACTTTCCCACGGTTATTTGGATATGTTAGTTCAGCATACATCTAACGTCCATCGTAAGACGATCTTTAAGAACAGTTGGAAACATGCTGCGTCCATTAGGATAAGAAGACGACGAAACATTTATATTCACTCCACTTGCTCTTTTCGTATACTTTTTCGTTTGATTTTCATCACTCCGTGGGCACACTCTTTTGCGATTTGATGTTCGCTATAAGATAACTTTAGTTCACTTGCGTCAAGTCTCACGAGTCACAGATGGATGGCTATGATGATCTCCAGAAAAGATTAATCAGCCTATCAGGGTGCTCTATGAAATTTGTCCAACACCCTTCTTCATGTAAAACGCGAGGGAACTTGAGTTAGCCTGGATGCAGAGAAACATCAATCAGTTTACGTGACCACATCCAAAACACCATAGTCGTGATAGCTTGGCTCACGAGCCTCGGACAACGATTGTTATTCTGCATTGCGGTTTTTCATGCGTCACGTTTTCACATCCACTATTCGCTTTCCACCAAGTCGGATGATTGCATTACGAAATGGCCACCGGTATGATAAGCACCATGCAGCCTTACAATTGGTGAAACGAATATAGGCACTACTGCCTATATAGGCATTACTGCCTCAACCCTCATATACACCTACATGCATGTGTTTTTCCGGCAAGTTTCGCTATTCTCAATTAATTGTCATATTCCTTTCCGTTACTGTGTTTCTCATTCATCTACGAAAATGCTAGAAGCTCCCGAAGATCTAAATCCCTGCAATCCCTCCATTCGCACCCAATTACTATAAGTGTCAAAATTCGCACGAGGCATGCAATTTTCGTTAGCTTACCGTCTCTTCGCGTTCCCCAGTACTTACCTTGCGATGAATGCAAAAAAGCTCAACCCCATTCGAGTTCACCGGACAGTCGCGTAAATAGTTCCAGCACTTTTTATAAACAGTGTCCAATTTCATAGATAGATTCAGCACTGTCCATAAACCGCCAGGCGTTTTATAGACCGTGTTGAAACTTCACTTGAGGAACGTCGTTATGCATAATGGACCTGCTGAAAACTTTTCATAGCTTATAGGCTGAATCCATGGATAAGCATCTGGATCTCTCATAACTCAAGAGCCGAAGAACTTGCACGAGAGCCTATTCCGAAGGTTTACCTTACCTCAGGGTAGTTTGTATTATCCAAAGGAGTCCTGACGTATGCTCCGGTGCGTCTATCATATCCCAAGAAATCTCGTCAATTCGAAAGTAAGTTTGAGGTCTTCCGAGAATTAACGCGAGAGCAGGTAACATCACGTTGATCCATATAAACGTCTGTATGTATGTATATCGCAAATCCGTATCGGTTGCGATAACTTCGAAGATTTCGCGGATGAAGTAAAGCGGCTCGTGCGGTTTATCTCATCTCGTCGAATACTCCGGCAAGTTTCTCTTCCATTAATGCTCTATCTGTATACGTATATTACACCAAAGGCGTTCGAAAGTGAGTCTGAGGCTTGTCAGAATGGTGCAAGATGGTCTCTAGTATAGTCGAAACTGGGGCAGAGCAGTAAAACTAGAGAAGAACAAATTTAAACTCTATATCGTCAAGTACACGTATACAAAGGCTCGAAGCGCGCACACCTATCCACCACGTGCGATACTCTCAACCCCGATCCCAGGGAGAAAGTACCCACGGTGTTGTACATACGTGCAGTTTCTATAGATACGAGACCGGGGAGAGTCGCCCGGGTGTCGCGAATAGAAATGTGCAGGAAGGACCGGAAAGAGCATCGTCATCTCGGGGAAATGGAATGAACAAATGAACAGATAATGTGCCCACTGGGCTCCCGTATGTATGTGTATACATAGATATTCGGCTGTGTGTTAAAGCGGTGGGAATGAGTTTACGGACGCGAGACAACTTCGGGACATTGGACACTGGCGTTGAAAGGTCATATTTGCTCCGAAGCCGTGTGTCCCGTTGTTGTTGACGTGGTGAACACAGGATCTAACCGCAATGCTGTTGATTGTTTGGAAACTTGGGCGACTGCGTCTTGCTGCTTATTATATCTGCAAACGACTGCAGGTGTTTTGTCCAGGCCTGGCATTTTTCACGAATGTAACTTTTGTACCAAAGTCCCATCGATCTCGTAGCAAACTTTCTCAGTTTATATCACTGATTAAGCCCTACACTTACTGAATTGTTTTTACACCCTTGGAGCGGATTCTTTAGAGAAGTCATGTCCACAAGAAGTTCACAACGAGACGTTCACAGTTATTGATATACGTGCTGTCTTTTTTATTCAAATGTATTGTGAATTTTAGGGTTTTGGAAGATGTTCACGTGTACTCATGCGTGTGCTCATTGCGTTAAAGTTTGCACCATCGGAATGCAACGATTGTCTTTTCTTCGATTTTTTCTATTATTCTAAAGCTTTTTGCAGTCGAGGTCGTAAATTTCTGATAAGTATACGTAAGAACGTTTCAGTGGTTTTCATAGTCTAAATTAGCCCAAAGAACACTTCAGCCAGGGAGAAATGAATTATCGTTGCGGTCCAACCATGCAAACTTAAACGTCAGCTAGTGCTCTGTCTCATTGTCTTTGATATGAATAAACAAGTCAAAATTTCGCCAATGAAATTTCTCTCGTGAACATTCTCATGAAATTTCTTCACAAAATGTCCATTTTTGTTTCGCGACACATAAGTATGTCTAGAACGATTATTTTTAGTAACATGCACGACTCTTACGGTAAAAACTAAATTACTTCTACTGGGAGAAAGTGAAGTATCAAGTATTGTGGAGGCTGCAACATGTCGTAACAATGCTTTTTGTACGTCTCTGGACTTATTGTTCTTTGCTGAATGATACAAGTACACATATAAGTATCGAGGTCACCACGGCCTCGTCCTCCCGGCATAGTACCGGTTGGAGTATCGCACGTCAATTAGAACTCTTCGGTACACGTGTTTCTTTCGGAATGTCACTTTTCTTGTACGGTCTCGATGAAAGTTTCAAGGACGCGCTTAGCTCACACCACCATCCACGATTCTTCCTTCTCGTGTGTCTCTACCAACACCCATTGCGGCAAATCTCGTTACACGTCGCGCCGATAATAACAAGTTCTCCAATAACGAAGCTCTCTAGCAAAAAGCACCACGTGCACGGGAAACGACGCGATTTCATTCGCGTGAAGATCTCTCACAGCGGACAATATATCCCTGGAGACTTCGAGCAAAATCTCAACATTTCCAGTGTAGCCAGAATGCCCCGGGTCTGGATGAGGGCAAACCTCGTTGAATGGCTTACCGAGGCGATGCGACCCACTCCTAACAGCTGACGAAGTCACACGAAACGGGTTATTTCTTCGTATGATTAATATTATTGTATTATTAAATTATTGAGTTTGTTTGAATGATTGAAAGATTCACGAAAGACCATCGACGTCTGGTTTGCTTTTCACCGAAGTGTATGCATAGTACCATAGTAGAAGGAGAGATTTTTAATATGAACAGTCTCAAGTAATTGTTGAGTAATATTTAAGGGAGGTTTCTAATTTGTTGAGCCAAAAAATGTTTGATTTTTCACCAATTTTTTATGCGAAAAATATTAAATATAGCACGTTGAAATTTGGTACGTTTTCTAAGCGGTCTTTATCGAGTATGATAATATTTTTTTAAGTTCGACAAAACATGGTACTGGGAGTGGGAGGAGTCACGTATGTCGGTGCGCCGGTGATGATATTCTTCGCTTGCGGAAGTCCTGAATAGGTGATCCGAAGAAAAAAACCAAACATATTTTCACTTGGTACAATATTGTGTATAAGTCGAGCTAGAATCAAGAAGAAAACTTGAAAAATAAACAATCAGAAGCGATCGAAGCGGAAGCTAAGTTTTTTACCAGCAAATTTTGCAGTTTTTTGGTCATAAAATAGAAGAGTTTGAATATTTTTGGATAATTCCAGTTCAACTGATGAAGATGTTTGTTGTACACGTCCCTACCAAATTGCATAACTATTGCTCATCTAGGGAATATGGGAGCACTTCCGAAAACTTGGAAAACGTCGTTTCGAGAAGAAAAAAAAGCATTGGAAGTTAAACTGAAGTTTATGTGCGAATAGAATGAAAAGTTCCATACTTACACCTAATCTGCTATACCAAGACCATAGAGTACGCTTTCCTCTTTATTGGCTCCTTACAGGCGGCAAAATAAAAATAAAAACATTAGCCCACCAAAGGATAAATTTCCCTTAAAAATGCTGGGGCCAAATGTTAGAGATGTGCATAAAATTACTTGATTCTACACTTAAGGATCTTAAAAATATTGAGACAGGAGAGCAGTTTTGACTCACGTGGATTGACTAAATGGAATATGTGAGGCGTTAACGTAGCCTGTCCAAAATATTTAAACATGGCAAATTAGTTTCTACAATTTCATTCATATTGCACATTTTTCGTGGATTTTACGATGTTTTCAATTTGTCGTCGTCACATAACGATTTTTCCTTCCTATATTCATCGAATTCCGAAATACGAAGAAAATTGAAAAAGAGAACGGCCATGCAGCCTGTTCCCCAAGAGGTAGCACCAATATCCCGACTGGGCTATTCACTTGGATTTCTATATTTTGCCCATGTTGCCTCACGTCCATATTTAAACGCATAGGCATGTACGTAATATTTGTAGCAGACGAAAAATGACCAGGTAACGTTATGATAATTAAGATCTTTTTCGTTCGTTTGAAGTTTTTTGTTCGACGATGACAGTTCCTCCTTAGACTTGAATTTTCGGCTTGGTAGGACGTGAATGCTTTTGATCCAGTCGTTGAACGTAAAACCCACATTTTACCCGTGACTCGGGGGGGAACATATCAACAGTCTATTGCAAACGTAATTTCCTGCTTTCACCGCATATTGCACTGTGACTTTCATGCGCATAAACGTGTTTCATTGGGCTTGCTCGCAATGGTGTGCGCGATTTAGTTGCATCTCCAACGTTTTCCATGCATTCGCGGAAAAGCAATCGACAAAATTCCGGGAAATCGAAATATCACAGGCAGCAATGTAGTTCTCGCTGAGGATATATTTCAAAGCCGTAGAGTGGAGAAGAAATAAAGTGATTGAAGTCGAATTTTTATTCTCACATTGCGATTTGCATACAGAAAGTGGAACTAATTTTCTCTGCTTTCTGAGAGAACGCCAGTTGTGTACCCCAATAAATGTGGAAGGCTGCTTCAGCCGATTCACAGTATCATTCAGCTGAGAGCAGAAGTAAGCACCCGCTAACTAATCTGCTGCTCTTCTGTCTGCATCATCATAGCACAAGCTCAGGCCGTTTGAACATTATTTTTTTTTACCATTTCGAAATACTGACATTCCACGCAAAAGTTCGCCTCTGCGATTTCAACATAACATACGTAACATACCATAACAAAGTGTAACGTTGCTAATTTGATTGAAACTTTGTCACCCTCTCGCCGTTTTGTAAATATGAAATTCACGACAAGGGAAAGATGTACGCTCGACTAAGACGATCGAATTCGTGGTGTCGTTCGCTAGGTGTACCTCGATCGCAATTTAAAGTCATAGCGAACGATCTCTCGAGTTTATCCCTACGTGTTAATCGGTATACTTTTCGGATGAGAGATGTTGCATTTTTATTAAGGCCTTAGGCCACAGTAACGGGTATAAAGTCATGTGGGAATCTTACAATTTTTTTTTCGTATGAAAAAGTGATTCACTCATAAAATTAATTACACATATATTTAGTATGAATATGAAGCTGTTAGAGAGTATATATAGATATTCTTTTTCGATGTACAAAATGACTGACTACTCGAAACTTCTCGAAACAGCTTTTTTCCTATTGGCGTGACAAATGACTTCAACAATTTTCATTCGATTTACTTCAAATTTAAAAGTTATGTTCCTAATTGCATTTCGCAGAGAAGTACGTATGGAATTTCTGATTAATCGAAAACTTTTCATTTTGTGAGCAGGTTATGAGCAGTTATAACGAAATTTTTCATTGACAATTCATTTCTTAAGTTCAAATACCTACAACTTTTGAATAAAACAATATTTTTCAAATTCCGGAGGTACTTCTCTAGGTATTGTAATGTAGATTGCCCAGAATGTTTGTTTTTGTTCTAGGTAAAAAACTGTGGATGCTAAATGTCACGTCGCGGAGCGCCTAAAAAAAGATAACGAGAAGAAATATTAGTATTCGGCCATTTTGTACATCGAAAAAAAAAAATTCTAACAGCTTGATATTCATACTAAATAATAATATTAAATAAAAAATAATGTGTAATTAATTTTACGCGTGAATCACTTTTTCATACAAAAAAGTTGTTAAATCCGCACATGATTTTATACCCGTTACTGTGGCTTGAGGCCTTAATAAATATGCTAGCCTCCGATTCGTTTGATTAATACATATATGCATATGCTGAACGTGGACCCTTACAGTTATCAATATCTTTTATACGCTTGGGTGTATCAAACGCGACGTACTGAATGGGGTTAAATTTTGCGTCTTGGGAATGCAACCATTTTTTTCTTCTATTTTTGATACCCTCATTTTTATCATTATCCAAAACATCTTTTTTACAAATTGAGATTGTAAATTTCTAATAAGTGTACGTAGAAACGTTTGAGATATTTTCACAGCCTAATCAAGCAATAAAAGTGAGTTATTAAAAAGAATCAATCTTCGTTGTATTCCAATGATCCAAACTTTGACATCGTTAAATTAACGGTACCATGATTTTCAGTCAGTGTTTGACCGAAAATCTGACTTACACACCTGCGAACTATGTTTTCACAATAAAACATTCTCGAGCTTAGTTATACTCGATTGATCTTCGAGTGATTCGCATCGGATTGTGTTGCACTTTCAGTGCAGAGTGCAGAGTTTTCATCTAAACTCGAAATCACACACGATTCCACTGGCCAAGAAATCCATGAAAGGTTTGCGAAAATGTTCTCAAAAACGTCTGAACTAAATGATTCGAAATAATTCTCCTTATCGTTTTTTCTTGAGACTATCGTATTTGGGCGATTATAACGATTTGATTTCTCACAGATCAGATCAGGCATGATTTCTCACGGCAGAGGTGTGCATGAGCAATGAAAATAACATAAAATCAGCCGATTTTATAGGTTGACCACAAACGATCCATAATTACGGTGTCTAACACTAAATGGCATTTTATGATCAATTACACGATTAAGCGTTCAATTGCTTCGTCGTTTCTACCTCACTATCGGAAGAATTAACGAAGCGTTTGATTTTAAGAATCGTCGCAAATTGACAGGGGTTGCTTTACGATCGCTGTGTGTCAGCATTTCTAGGATAAAAAATGCGAATCCGCAGAGTACGCTGGTCGTTAATACATTTGACTATGTACACGAAGCGACAGGACATTGTCGCCAGAAAATGTTCACTGTAAGTGGTAACAGTCACGATATGGTCAGGCGTGCTCGTTGTCACGCACTACCCCTCGCTTACTCGTGATGCGTACTCATAAAACAATTGGGCACAATCCCGGTAATGTATCTCACGAGAAATATTTCAGAACTTTTGTTTTCTCGAGCATTACGCTATTTCTTTATACACTCATCACAAAAGTTGATTTCTAATGATTTTTTATCATTTCATTAAAGGGCTACATCTACCTAGAGCCCCAAACAAAATAGCCGGATTCCGATTTTTTCCCTGTAATACGTTTGGTGAAAAAGGAACGCATTTTTTTTAACACCGGGGTACACATATTGGGAGACTTAAAAAAAATTACCAAAAAATACAGAAAAACAACAAAAACATGGCCGCCGGCAGGTAATGACATTTTTCCCGGTTAGGCGGTGGACACTCTCCAGCTTGAACGGTCCGTCCGAAATCTAAAAACGTAACGGATTATTCAAGTGAACAATAAATACGAGTCGTTGACGATCGTCGATTTTTTAAATCATTTTTTTCAACAACGTGGCACCGGGCTGAAACTTGAGAATACAAAATCTATGAAGAAATGAGACCGTCAACAACCTTCAAATTTTTCTCAATGTATCTCCTGTAAATTCGGAAACAATCCTTCGAGTGATTCTTAAGGAAGCTTTCCAGTGTGACAGCCCGAAAAATCGCTGTTTTTCGCGATTTTTTTTTTAAAGAAAAAATAGTCTAATCGGTCTGGTTTTTTTTTGTATATTAATTGGGTATTGAAGAATACAAAACAATTTTTTAAAGATCGATTTATTTATTAATTAATATCTATAAAAATGATGAAACAATTGTTGCAGAAAATGCACTTGGATGTGGTGTCCACGTTGGGGGTCACAATTTTGATCTGAAACAAAAAACACAAAAAGATTATTGATCGGTATATAATTGGCTTTCGTGCTATGGAGGCTTTTTTTTTTTTTTTTTTTGCAAAAATGGCGCCGGTTTGAACAAAAAGTATCGATTTTAGCATTTTTTTTGGCAGTTTTTTTTACAAAAAAATAGGAAGATGTCAAAAAAAAAATAGTTTCCATAGCACGATAAACAATGACGTTAAGAATATTGTGTAAAAAATTCTACTCGATAGCTTTAAAACTCTGCTCTCCAAGTTGGACACCGTTTTGAAAAATGCTGTTTCGAGAAAAACGCGTTCAAAGTTTCGCCGTAGCTGTAGCGCTCCGTTGCCTTCTTCCAAGAAATGCTGTACAGTAACCGAAATAATCTGAATTTCGGCATGAAAATTTCAGGGAATATTCGGAAGAGTATATACTATTCGATAAAACAAAAAAAAAAAAATCGATTTTTTGAAAATTTCACACTGGAAAGCTCCCTTAAGATCATGTCAGCTGATTTTGAAAATCGTGTATCGAGAAAAACGCGTTTGACGTTTGGAGTAGTGTGCTGCTACCGCCCGCCCGGCTGATTTTTAGAAGCTGTTCAATTTTCTTAAATTTTTCAATAGCTCATTCAAGTTTAGGAATATTTCAATGACATTTTCAAGAAATATAGCTAAAAGGTAATACTATCGAATAAAAATATTTTTGGAAAATGCAATTTTTGTTCCACCCAGATAAGTATAGCCCGCTGATCATGAAGATCTATGTTCTATCGTGCCAGTACTAGACGCATAGTGACAGACGGATTGCAGGAGTTATCGTGCGTGTATGGTCAGACGAAGGTATGAAGCCGTCCAGTGGTATACGTCGTTGAACCAAATCTGCACCACTAGAACTGCGGCTTATCACGCTTTATGGCAATCAATTTCTGCTTTGCACGCAACGAGTACGTACATCTCCGACTGACCATTTAATCTTGTAATGAATATCGCATTAAGAAGGAATGAAAAAATATGAATTGATGGGCGTTTTAATATTCGTTTATTCTGGTTACTTCAAGCTCCATCGACTTCATTGTCGGAGGCTTTTACTCAAGCATGGGCGAACTCATAGTACTTAGTTATTATAATTCGACTTATTCGCCTCTTGATACATAATTCGATCATTATCTACCCCCAAATGGTATTTGAAGTAATGACTGATTCCATCCTAGTTGTGTATATCCATATCTGAATGTTTTTTAAGACATGGACAAAAATGTGTAGGTATACCATAAAATATCACAGGCTCCGCCACCAAGTTCCCAGTTTTGGCTAAAAATGTACAACTAGACCAGGAATATGTCTATAACATTACATTACAATAAAATTACATAATTTTAAAAACTACTGCATTTCCATTCAATTTAATTGAGTTTTAGTTTTAAGCGAATTGAAAAAAAATTCTCAAATGAAAATTTATTTATAACATTATAACAATAATAAACTACACGCTATTTGTTCAATGTCAGGGCAGAAATCAAATGAATGTTTCGATTAGATCTCTTTCCTCCGCAGGTTTCTCTAAACAATACGTACCCTAAAACCATGCGAATGGCGGAATGTCGACTAGTGTAATGCCGGACTTATTAGCCAACTATTGGTAAATTAGTTACTCGCTTATGCGTTAGCTTGAGCCTGAGATTTGTCGAGCTTTATTTTTGTAACCAAGAGTAAGCGTTACGCACTCGCTTATCCTCGGATTTATCAACGCAGCAGCTTTTTCCCTCGTATCCAGAATATATGTGGATTAAAACTATGATAAGCTCCCCTGGGTTGGTTCGGGTGTGTTAAGGGTCTGCGTGTTCCGGGCTTATCAGCCTCGACATTCCCCCCCTGCACTACTCAGTCCGGCCCGAATAACGATCGTACATTTAGTACTGCTGATAGGTAACGCTAATCCAAAGTCAGGGCCAAGTGAAGGCTGCTACAGGTTTATCAGATTTGTCCGTTTACGTAATAAAATCAATCACGCTTTCTGTCTCCGGCTCTCCCTGCCATCCTTATCTGTTCCCTCTGCTCTTATCTTTCTTCATCTGTCCTTCGCTATCTCTCCTGCGTTATCGAAGAATTGAAAAACAAGTGGGGAAATTGTCGTTCTGCGATACGAGGTAATTCGTATCAATCTGACCAACATTTTGATCTGATTGATACAAACCTATGTTCGTAGTTGAATTTCATGTTTTTACATTTTGTTTGATGGATTGTCACGCTGGAAAAAGAAACTTGCAATCTGCAGTATCACTTCCACATTCTTTGATACATTTGTACATTTGTACATACATCATCTTCATTTCGCTAAAAAAGTAGGGTTCTGCAGTCATTTGTTTGTGCCATCTATTATTATTATTATTATTATTATCTATGTTGGACAACAACGATTTATTTTATCCGAATATCGATTTTATTTAATAACTCACAATCATAATACTCTAATGGATCGGGCATGTTAAAAAGATGCGGGGGCGGGTTTCGTTCGATGATTGATATTTTATCAGCGAGGCTCCAAACAACATGCGAGAAAATAATTTGTGCGAGGTTCTTATGGAGCTTCCATGAAGTCCACTTGGCAGTAGCTTGGTTGTGCCCCCCGAATTCGTCGATACAGCCTAATCGAAATAATGTTGATCGTTAGTTATAATCACATGATAGTACCTACAATTTTTTCGGGTTCTTCAAATCACGAGTTGAAGGATAAGAGGGTCAGGACTCATCTCACATCACTTTGAGGCTTGATGTTCCGGAAATGGGGCTGAAAATGGTAAATGGAATCTCAGTTTTATTTCGTCCTGTCTACTGACTCCGGCCTCGATGGGGTATTTGAAAAGATGTCTACCCCTTTCCATATGGGGGGCAAAACCTTAAAAACAGTGTTTTGTGAAGCTTTGCTACATATTCATAGAGATGCCACTCCAGAGCATCTACCAGCAAAACTGTATTGGTTTAAAATTGTAGAAAATGTGAGGCTGTGCCAGACGGACGGATCAACGAACTCGACGAAGTTAGGAAGGTTCCTTGTTTGGCCACGTAAGCCTAAAAACTATGATTTTCTTTTGTCTTCATCATTACTGCTTGCGGACGTATCGGTCTCTCATTTTTGAGTACTCAATAATCTGAACAGGTTACTGGGTTGCAATGCGACATTGAGGCATTTTGGTATTCATATTGGATGCTCGTTATCTCGCGGATGAGGTTTCCGATCGCTCGACTGAAGAAAACGGGCTGCTTGATGTGGTGAATGACACTATCAGGTTTCTCATTATTTTGAATAATCCATGTATATATTCACTATATTGTCTTAGTCGGCTTTGGAAGAACCGTGCCAATTAAAAGTGATGCAGACATCTGAAGATGGCAGGTACCCGTTACATTCTATATTCATCTCAAGCTGGCGTCAGACATTCATCAGATTGTTGGCGTATCTGATTAACAAACGGGCGCGTTGAAGACAAAATGACACCGCATCTCCAATGTGTCTGCATGTTTCATAACGTATACACAAGCGGATATATACGTTCATCTGAATATTCATTTGTATTGAGTAGGTTCGTATAGAGATGGAGAACGAGACCAGTGTCAGAACAAACACGCATCACCAGCTGCAAATCTATTTGTCTTTATCAGTGACGAGGGGTCATCAAGATTGATGGCGTTCCAAAATTGAGTGATACGCAATAGTGACAGTAACGTAGCAGAGCCGAAGAGAGATGGGCTGTTAGAAGACAGTACCTGTCGCATCGTCGATCAGACGATGGGATCCTACATACCATACATATATGCAAGTGATGGGGTTCAAAACTTCATTGTAAATTGCGAACAATAATAATCACTGCATCTGCTTTTGTTACTGTCGAAAGGATTACTAGGAAATGTATAAGTAGAGTTCTAAAAAACAAGTTTCGTTCAGTGTAGAGAATCAAACGTCGGGCTTTTACTTTATACATTATAAAGTGTGATGACTATACATTATAAAGTGTGTAAACCTTAAAAGTGAAATGAATGCAGGTATACCGGAAAATTATAAGAATTGCCTGCAGGGCCTTCTGATGCCCCTGCGCATCAGCTATTTGATACCATATTGATACCTTATTGATGCATCTGTATTACCATAAGGCCCATTTCGTATTTATTTCTAGTAGTGTTATTTCCAGATTCGAAGTAGCATTTGAGCGTGAATTGCTTTTTATTTGAATCGAGTGCAACGGTATTGACGTCGTCCATGAATCGAATCGCAGTACCTTCATGGACTTGCGCAGCGATTGCAGTCGAACGTATCATATATACGTAGGTCTACCCATCCGAATTCATACTTTTGCATATTTGGTGTATTCAGTTGTAATTGCACCGTTAACGAGCCCAATTACACGCAATATTACTGCAATAACGGCACGCGCAATTCATCAACATTTTCCCAAATGAAAACGGTATTGGCCTAGGGGTACGGAATGAGGTTGCAGTTCGGCATCAAATCTCACATCGAATCATCGTCGGTAATGAGTACGGGACGCTATCTATTTATGCGTATGACGTGGTTGCGTATCGTCGTTTAGTAGTTTCATTATTTCCCTGAATGGGAAAATGTTATCAGCTGATTTTAATAGTTCTATTTCCGTGCTTTATCAGCATTCTCCGTAACGGTATGACTTATTATTATTAGTTTGTTATTATCATTCTCTATTCTCGCAGTGCTGTCGCCGAGAGCTTGCGTTAGTTAAGTGGATATGCCTAATTGTAAAAGTCGAAAAATCACTTTTTTCAACACCAAATTATTTTGACATCTTCTAGGCTGTTATGGTGATGTGTGTCGCGACGCTCGGAGGGTCGTCGTTCAAAACCTTAAATGCTTTTTAATGTTTGTACGGTTTTGAACTCGGTGAGCGAAAAATTCCAAAAACTACTGCATCGAACTTTATAAAATGTTCAGGGTTCTTTTTAGATGTACAAAGATAGTCTCTGATGGAAGAATTATTTTTTCCGATGTATATTTCCGATTTGATGAACGCAAAATGCCCATTTTCGCAAAATTCAAGACTCACTTTGAACCAGCGCCATTTTTTAAATTTTGACCTTTCGGAATATACTGACGAAATTCATTTGATTTTTATATTAGATAACCTGGTGCAGCTTATTATTCAGGTTACCATGAGATAATCTGGTTCAGTATCATCACGACTTTCTATTTTAAAAATCCCAAGAATTAGCTGCTTCTGACTGCTGCAACTAGGCATAACCCGTTGAGAATTGCCATCGCTAGTCGCTACGTTTCTGTCCGTACCGTTGTATATAGCGAGCCCAGAATACACATTTTCAGATGGATGAAACATGGATATCATCCAAAGCATAATATAACATCCTCATTTGCAATCGAATAAAGATATCCAAATGACATGTCCATAGGCCTATACAAAAATTCTACAAGAATGAACACTTACCCACCCACAATGCTGCAATCACACCTGCAGACGTATGCACAAAGAACGAGTGCAATAATTTTGCACAATGACAAATCATAATTACCTCATTGCACAACAGTGACGTAGTAATCTAGAGTTAGTCACGATTACGTAGTAATCTAGGCTGCACTGATTCAGCCAAACCTTCGTGCTCCATCATCTCTTCGATTTATAAACCAAGCTAGGTATAGGGCAACTGCTCTCTTTCGCTAGTGACGATGGACGAATATGGGTTAGGAATTTCGAGCGAGAAAGAAAAAAGCTTTCCCAATCGAAATCTGTTTGGGCGTTTTTCTCTCTGGAATCTTCTCTCCGGTTTTTTTCTTGCTCAACTATTTCCGCTTTTCGCGAAGCACCTGCTCCATAGACGAACGAAACCACCACTCGGGAACATTGTTCGGAGTGCGTTGGTGTTCTTTGTTGGACCGCTGTCCCTTTCTCTCGTTACCTTCAACGATGGAACGGGTCGGTTGCACACGTATTCACCAAATTCCTGCTTATCCTACGCTGTGAAAAAGTTTTTTTTTCACCATCGACCATTCCGACTAGGGCCCTTACCTACTCACGTGATGCGTTTGTATGCGCGTGAATGTGCATTGGGTTTATCGTAGATGTGGGAAAATTATCTTTTTTTTCTTACAGACGCACGTTCCGCGCTGTCCGGAGAATTTCGTTTGATAGTCCCGTAGAAACGTGGCTTTCAGAGGGCTGCTAGCGGGTTCGGTATTTTGCGATCCGCGTGAACACGATTTCCGTATGCACAGTGTGCCTATGTGTACATGTACAGGCATCTATAGCCAGAGTTCCGTACCCTTTTTGGATCGATCATCAGCGGCAATAGACGATTCTACGTAACTTGTGGTCTCGTGTGTGTGTCGACGTTTATTCTTCATGCACGTGTATAATGATATGTCATTTTCCTTCGTCTTCCGATACGTCGCTATCTTTGAAGAACAAAGAACAATCACCCGTATAGCTAATAATAAGTGAACATAGAGAATGTCGATTTATCCGGTTCTATATCGTAATGTAAGCTTGCCATCCAAATCTGGTTTGCGTTTGTTTGTTAATTTGAGATGAAGTGTAAATTCAATCGAAATTAATCACATCAAGTGGCATATGAATGAAAAGAATGACACACAATCATAGAGAAACGTGCACAGGTGTCAGGTGCATTATCGTTGAACATTTCACGAGATTTTGACATCTGAGTTGCTTACGCATAGGAAAAGCTGCATTTTAGTGAATATTTTTTTTCTCAAGATTCCAATGGTGCAGTTCGGTTCCAATTCCAATTCGAAACGCGTCCAATTCGACGCGTTTCGAATAATTGAAAAACCACATTTATCTATATGTCAATGCCCGCAAGCACGTTTGTACGATTGTTTTTATCCACTCCGTGGCTCCGAGAAATTTCACAATATCAGGTTAAAGCTTCATATATCTTCCACCCTGATTCACGTCGTCAGAGCTCTCAGGTATGTGCCTAGGGACTGAATATTTTACTCGATAAATGGTATCCATGGCGAAACGAGGCTGCAAGAAACTATTTATGGCAGACACTAAACCCCGATAAATATTAACTGCCGAGTCTTGCACTTTTATCGTGTGTACGTGTGTGCGTATACCTGTTTTACGTTAGCTGTCATTGTAACAAAATAACTATGTACAAAGTAACGAAAGAGTTTAGTAAATAGCAAAGTGAAGATGGGTGGATACTTTAGAGGATGTCATGTGTTCCATTGAACCCGGAATATTGATCACGACTGTCAGCCATTTAATAGTTAAGGAGGGTGACAGGTGAAAAAAACTGACTTTCTCTCGCATTTTCTCAAAGTATACAATTTTAAGAGTATGTGCAAAAATGTTCAAGTTGAAATATTGAAAATTGACCAATTACAGACGATTTAGAGACCGGAAGTAGCGCAACGATTTACGCATACTGAAACATTTAATCGCGTTTTCCTCGAATCGGGTTTTCTCGACCTGGCCGGAATCATAACTCTAGCTACAATAGTCCCATTTTCAATTTTTTTAAACTACAATTTCGGTAATTCCAATACCTATCATTGTGTGTAGCCATTTTTTATCTCGTTTTTTACGCCTCCGAATAAAAGTAAAAACTTAGCCAAATTACATATTTTATTGAACACCCACCATTTAGGGAATTTTTTTTTTGGAAAACGGTTACATACAACCAGATCTAGATTTATACAGATTATAGAACTTAATTTTATAATCTGTTACATAGATTATAAAACTTAATTTTATCATCTTTTACATAGATTATGAAACTTAATTTTATAATAAATTTTTATTTTCACTCGAACCATAATAAAGTTATTAAGCCGACCAAAAATTGACACCAAAAATTTACATCAAATAAGTTCAATGTATACTTAATAACATATCTTCTTTCCAAATTCCAAATAAACAATCTAGTGATCGAAAAAAATCGGAAAAATCTACCTTTTTTGGCCTGTCACAGTGGTGTCCTGCCTTAACGCGTTTGAAATTGTTCGTATCGTGTTCAATTGATACCGAAAGTTCGAAAAACCATCTCATTGACAATGTAATAAAAAAGCTCACCAGAAACGCCGAGCTAAAACGGAGAGAAATGTACCGCCTCCATTGAAGTGACTGTCCTATTTATAAAGTCTATGGATCAGTGCACAGGATATACCCGAATTGGATGACCACGATTGCGGGCGGAATAGAAGATGAAGTCGAAGCGAAAGGATTGTTGGAATTGTGTTGAGTTCATATTGGTGGCGAAGTTTATGTCTATGAAAACAAAATATTGTTTTAATTCATGAGAATCGACAGTACGGAAGCGAAAGCCAGATAACCGTGCTCTTCAATTTCCCTGTTACTGAAACTCTGATGTAGTGCCCAGAGGCAATTCAAGTGGCTTGCCGAGCCACTCTCGGTGCAGATCCACTGGAGTGAAGCTTCATACGTGCCTCCATGCTACGGCTACAGCTCACAATGCCCGGCCAAAGCAGTTCGAGCGACCACCACTTTGTGCTCCCATCCCTCCGTAATGGTTAACAAATTTTTCACGAACTTTATCGTTGAATATTTCCTGCTATCCGTGGATCGATACATACATACACGTCCTTTGACACCCTAAGCCCACATGTATGATATTGCAACGAAGGTTTCAATTAAAACCGATCCGATTCAATTTTCTCTTCCACTCTCCCTCGCTCTCTCCCCCCCTATCTCTCTCTCTCACTCTCTCCCTCTCTCTCTCTCAGTTAATAAAATTAAGTCCCGGGGCAAGCTATTTCCACCGTACTCACGATCGCCCATAGCCATGTCGTTATTGGAAGTGTGGCTTTTACGAGAGACCTGAACGTTAAAGAATTTTTGGGTATTCGATTTTCTTCTATTCTCATTCTGGTTTCAGGGTTAATGGAACAAATTAATAAAAATTATGAATTATTTTCTCGGAATTGTTGAGACTTCACCTCTAGTGTTTAAAAATATATATATTTCACCATTTTACTTGAGTGAACATCGTAACCTCGCGATATTGTGCTTTTAAAAGGATAATCGAATTTCGTCAGGTTGTATTAAATGGATCCAAATGAAACAAAGTGCATGCTCACACACCCAAAGTGTAGGGAAAATGCCTTTATCGTTTCTCTCCCAGCTTCAGTCAAGCAGATGCTCAGGCCAAATTAAAAAGAATCAATAGACCTCATCTCAGCATCGTACTCTAACCCAACTCTCTTCTTCAGGCTGACAAAAACGAACGAACGAACATCACATTTTTATTATATTCATATAAACATGCCTTTTGTACGGTTAAACAACAATCATGACACTAGAAAAAATCAAGCGGTTTAGAATGAAGTCTTATTTTACCTCTTCCACATTGCAAGTCGAATGAGAGGGGAGAGTCACCATAAATCGAATACTTTTGTTTAAAATAGAAAAAAAAAACAAGTAAGCAAATTCAAATTTGTTTCAAACTTCAAATTCTACGATTTTATGATCTACATGTCACATACAACAAGATACCATTAATTATTTTATTCATTACATTTGAATACTGTGATTGATATTATATTTTACAAAAAGTGACAGAAATCATGGTTTTCAAAGGTTGACAGTAACCGGATATCCTATATAAGGGCCCAAACTACATTTTTCTTATATCTGACATTAGGGGACTATTCTTTTTTATAAAAAATATAACAAAACGTTTATTGATTTAACTTTGTAATTATTATCAAACGTCCAGTCTCTATGAGCTAATCTTCGATTTGGTAGGAACATTTTGGCACAAACGGATATCCAATATAGGGCTCGATTAAGTATCCGACATTAAGATTTGACATGATCGAATATGGATGGTAGTATTTTCGTACATATTGCTATTTTTACGACCATTGTATATTGATTAAGTAAAATAAATGCCATAATGCATAAAAAATAACAAAAACCTATCGCATTTGGACTTACCTAAATGAAAACAACACTTTTTACCACAAGAAATCATTTTTCATGCTGGCGAAAAGCAACATCCGTTCACCGTTGTGCCATTTTTGTTGCTAGGCAACCAAATTTTCCGCAACGAAATCCTGCGACCAGTTATTATCGTATAAAATGAAAAAAACAGATGTCGCTATGAGAAATCTCGAGATAGTCCACTATCCGATATTAAGGATGTTGAGTCCGAAATCGCAAATGATAATAAAATTCTGAAAATTTGGTATGTTTTTGTATGAAGTATTTCAGAGGTCGTGTAAAAATTTCACGACAATTAGGAAGCTCGTTAGTGAACAATTAACATTCACAAATTAAATGTTGTTTTATGGAAACTGATGTAACTTTGCAATAAGTTTTTTTTTTACCTCTCAATTTTATAATATCTACAATATACTGAAAGCAACGGAAACAAAACGAAGTTAATTGATAATTTTTTTTTTTTGTTTTAAAAAATTTTCCTAACAAAATGTTAATTTTTTAATAACGAGCTTCCTAATCGTCGTGAAATTTTAACACGACATCTTAAATACTTCATACAAAAACATACCAAATTTTCCGAATATTCTTATCATTTTTTATTTCAACCCTTAAGGAGGTTGAAGTAATGATGATAGAATTCTGAAAATTTGGTATGTTTTTACATGAAGTATTCAGGAGGTCGTGTAAAAATTTCATGACGATTAAGAAGCTATTTATTGAACAATTAACATTAACATGTTTCATAGGGACTCAACATCCTTAAGCAACTATCCGATATATGGTGCTTTTCCCCTATTTCATCGGTTCGTGCGATTCTTATCTGCACAATCACAAGTGCACATGCATAAGTAGAATACACGATTCTAACAAAGGATTTCTGTAAAAAACAACTCTTTGCACAAAACTACAAATCTGATGCAAAGAATTGCAACGAAAGTTGGCGCTACTGTTGAACGTTTGACGAATACAGGGCAAGTTTGCATGGAATGAGGGATTTTGGGGTTCCGTGTGGAATCTTTTAGGCGTCTTGCGAACGGGATCAATTTCTCATTTGTGCACGCACGGCTCGACATCGATATTGATTTTGTCAATCACGTACGTCACCCACATCCTACAAATCCGTGTAGCCCGCGAGCCGCAGTTATAACAATTGCTGTTCACGTAGGACCGTCCCCAATGATAGAATAGTCGGGTATAGTCACGGTGATTTCGACCTCTTTTGTCGCGGTGACTCTCGGTTCGTGAGGGTCGGAGAGTTTGGCTCATACGTGTGCGGGGCCGCCTATTTTTAGGGAGGGGTTTATTGATTGTAAAAATATTACGAGAGGTTTCATCTCAGGCTACATAACACCTGGCATGCAGTATGGCATTCATATGCATCCAAAGTATACACATCACCTACTCAAACACACACAAGCTCCGCACCGGTACTTTGGGTTGGTGGTAGCATCATATCCAGATATCGTCCACTTCTTCACTACAGTTACACCGAACCGTTGCCTTTTTTTCATATGCCCATTCACGATTTCATTGACGTGCAGTATGGGGTAAAAAATTTCCTATCACTGAACCCATCCAGGATGACGCATATTGGATCATTAACTGGTTCATGGTCCCATCGGCTCGAAGTATCGCTTGGACGGCTCTCTGTTGAATTATTTCAGTTTTGAGGTTAAGGAAGGAGTTACCTTTAGGCGACGAAAAAACTACTTCTGATGATTTTTTTTAAGAAAATATTTTTTCACCATTTTTGTGATTTAGCGTTTTATTACTACTGTTGACTGTTAGATGGTATTTTTTTTATCAACCTTTAAAAGTGGTATGGTCTTCTAAACGGGTAAGAAAAACCAGTGAAGATTTTTCTTTCATCAACAGTCATGCGCAAAATATGAAGCAAGAAAAAGTGAGAAATGTTGAAAATTGAGAAAACTGTTCGGTTTGAAACCAAAAGATTGAATTTTCCGAACTAAATGGCTACATTTTACAATAAAAAATAATTATATTTTAGGGTCGGGTTTCAGAGAATAAGGTTACAAACATTTATATCAAATTTCATCAGAATCGGTCGATTAGTTTTTTAGCTATACATTACGCCAGTGTTGAAAATGCAGTTTAGAAGACCGTGCAATATCGCCGCCATTTTTAAAGATTAATCAAAAATGAAAATACCGTGTATCAGCCAAAAGTAGTAATAAATCAGATGCTAAGTCTTAAAAATAGTAAATAAATCTTTCCTTTAAAAAAAAAATCATGAAAATCAGCAATTATTTTGCTCGCTTAAAGATTTTTCCCCCTTAACGTCGAGAAAAGTGGCCCTCTGATAGAGATCTGAAACTCAATCGTGAATCATTATTCACACGTCCATATTGCTCGAATGGAAACCTCCCTTGTGTTCACAGAAGAGGTCTATTTTTAGAAGTGTCGGAAATTTCTCTCCTCGCTTCCGTTTTCATAACCTGGCTACAGTATCTTATCAAGATATAGACCCTATAATCATGTATCCACACAGTAAATCAAGAAAGCGAATGTAAAGAATCGTTCGTAGACAGAGAAGAGTAAGGGTGAGAGCGGAAGAGGGGGAGAGAGAGGAAGAGCGAAAAGAAAGTGAGGTAAAAGCCTCTCGATGCAGAACTATCGTCATTCAGTTCCTAAGACTGAAGTGGTAGATACGTCAAGCTTGAGTGATCTAACCATACGTGTACGGCGAATATACGAGGTGAAAGACATTAGACCTCGGATACTTATTATGTCCCCGATGTTGTCAACGATATCTTTAGCTGTATATAAACATATTAAGGGGTTACCCCCACTTGCGATTTTGCAAAAATCGTTTTTTTTATTGCATTTTTTTGAAGTATAAGTATCTGAGAATATGTCCGGAAAATTTCAAGTCGATCCGAACAAATTTGACTGAGATATGAGCGTTGAAATAGAAGAATCCGTGAATTGAAGAACTGAAATTGAAACTTTAAACGCGTTTTTCTCAAAATGGCATTTCTGAAGTCGGTGACCAAGATTACTCGAATACTAATGAACCGATCTTCTTGAAATTTTGCAGGCTTATTTAATACATAAAAATGTAGTCTTTAATCGTTCGATTTTTTTTTTTCGAAAAAAAAATGGCCGTTTTATAGCCAAAAAACGGCCGTTTTTTTTCGTTAAAATCGAACCATTAACTTTGACTGTCCGCCATTTTGTGAAAAATGAATATTTTTTAAAATCCTTCCATTAAAGACTATACTTGTATTTGACTAAATCCATCCGGATTTTTTTTTCAGATGATCCACTTCGCCGCAATGTTGGTCACCGCAAACCGTGTATATAAAAATATTATTTCATTGACGGCCATTTGCCACTAAACAATGTAGTATTTTTCAATAAAAAAATTACTGAAAGTTCTTCAAGATGTGTTCTTTATGATGGTATATTGATCGATTAAAAAAATTCATGAAAAAGGCGTTTTTTTGCGCTACAAGTGGGGGAAACGCCCTAATATACTGACCATTTCAAGGACCGTCTGGCCCTCTGAATTAACAATTCTGTCCATTAGAACAAACGGACGTGCCGAACTCAACATTACGTACAGATAGGCCGGATTGAAAGTGTCCTTCCTGCTGTCTCACAAGGAACATCACTTAAGGCAGTACGAGCGCGCAATCTTGATTTCTATAGATGTTGTTCCAATTTTAAACAGACATTGTTCATATCATGATTCATGTTTGAGTGAAATTTCAGAACAGTCGACTATTTAGATTGGGAGATAATGGGTTTCAAAATTGCAACTTTTAACACCGCAGGGTCTGCATTGAAATTTCGACAGATTAATTTTCCTTAAAAAATATTTGTCCCCTATAATAAGAAAACATACGGCGACACCGCATCGTTCCACGTTTCCAATGACGTGAGTTTGCGCGGTATATAAAATAATACTACAACACAATTTTTTATTTCGACGTTATTTTTAATCGAACACAGTTTCTAATTAGTTATGAATAAACCAACACTTTTATTCGTTAATAAAGATAACATAAACAATATGAAATATTAATATTTATAATGCAAATATTTTGTTATGACAATTTTTTTTACTTCAGGAACACGATAATTATTTTTTCTCGAAATATTGAACAATGCTGTTCTGCGGTGTTGCCATATTTCTCCTTATTATAGGGGACAAAACTTTTTTACGGAAAATTATTCTGTCTAAATTTCAATGCAGACCCTGCAGTGTTAAAAATTGCAATTTTAAAACCCATTATATCCTTATCTAAATAGTCGACTGTTCTGAAATTTCTCTCAAACATGCATAATGATATGAACAATTTGTGGTTAAAATTTGAACAAAATCTATAGAAATCGAGATTGCGCGCTCGTACTGCCTTAAGTGTCCGCCTTTGGTTTTCTCGAAACTCATATACATGATGAAGCATTAAAAACTATTAGACGCGTATTTGTTTATGTACATAAAAACGGTTTTAAGGGAGGAAACCACCCCTCAAAGAAAGGCGTGTCAAGGGGTGGTCCTGCAGTTTTACCCACAAGCAGTCCACCGATGTGGATGAAACAAAAACCAAAATTCTTCTAGTCTGAAGCGATGAAAAAGCCACTATAGAAGTATTGAATACAGATTAAATTAAGGGGTGACACTCCCTGCTTTGAGAGGTCGTTTCCCCCGTGAAAGCGTTCTTCCGTTGATAAAAAAAATACGTGTCAAAAAGTTTTCAATGCTTTATCACATATCACACATGAGTTTCAACAAAATGGAAGGCGGACACTCAAGTGATGTTCCTCGTCAGTATACCCGTTGAGGCTTTGGCATACACGTACCGTCTGTCTTTCGCTTATAACCTACAAACGAAGTTCTGGCAAAAGCGTCACATGAGCTTCCTCCTTTAAATTCCCATCAGCGTCTTCCCCTCCACGTTTTTCAGTTCTCTCAGTCCTTATTCTCCCTTCACCTCCCTCCCACCTTCTCTGTCTTCCTTCGTCTCCCTTTCTCTGTATCTATCGCTCAGCTGATTCATGCGGACCTCTTTGGACGTGGATTTATGTTCCTGCGGAATTAATATAAGGCCCAGTGGCTTCTCCTCCCCTCGCCCCTCACGGGAGGGCCCATCAGGCTAAACGCCTGTATGCTTTATGATCTCAGGAAACGTTCATCACAACCTCCAAGGTGGTTTTATA
The DNA here is from genome assembly GCA_951751655.1 of Ophion costatus. Classification (NCBI taxonomy): domain Eukaryota; kingdom Metazoa; phylum Arthropoda; class Insecta; order Hymenoptera; family Ichneumonidae; genus Ophion; species Ophion costatus. Next base: position 38,524,933 of record OX632359.1, on the reverse strand, counting down.
CGTGGAGAGACGCTCACTCGTGCCACTCTGGGTGGTGCAAACGGAAATAGAAGAAAGACGGAAAGAGAGGGGAAGAGAGAGAGAGAGAGAGAGAGGGAGAGAGAGGGCAAAGACAAAAAGCCCTTAACGAAGTAGGGGATGAGGAGAATTGTTCCGCATACACACAGCACTCGCACCGGCGCACATACACACGTCATTGTCCCGTTTGCCGATCAAATTAGTTTGTGTACGATCGTCGAGGGCTTTTTACGCCGAGCAATTATCGTTATTCGCTCGACGCTTACTGGAAAGGCGGAAGCTCGATGGCGCTCTGGCTTCGCTCACCAGCCTCGCTCAACCTTATTCCGAGTCCCAGCAACCCTCGAGAGAATATGGTTGGAAGCGCCAATTTTATGAATTGACGTTAACCCCTTCTTGCACTTTAATATGCCGGGTGAGGCAACGACCATTAGCAGTAGAATTATTTTCTAACCTGTCGGACTTAGGGGAAGACTTTTCCTAGAAACATAGTTCGAAAGGAGTCATCGAGCGGTGGCTACAAAGTTCATCCAGGTGGAGGCTCTCCGGAGATTTCGAGGTCATTACCATTTTCTAAAAGGGGACCACTATTTATTTGTTTGGAATTTCATCAAGAAACTGAAAATAAATTCGCCCGGCAAATTTCAAGATGGCCGATCAAGATTTAACATAAAACATCGATAAAAGACCTAAAAGTTCATTGTACACACTTGTAAATGTGTAACGCGAAGGCAGATGACGATCCGGATAACGCTTTTAGTGTGCAGAATTGCCGCTTGCGTTGCATATTTATGATGATCTCTGTGAATTAAGATAATTTCAACTTGCCGTTGATGACGAAGCTTTTTGCGGAAAATTCAATTCCGTACTGGCAGATGGACATTTCGTTGTAGTACTTTTCATTGAAGAGAACACAGATCATTATGGAAATCACAAACCTTTCACTGCTTTCCAAAACAAGTCGATAAGATTCTTAGTTGTGATCAATGCAAACAAAGCCGTACGATTTACCTGGATTTTGCTTAGTATTAAGCTATTGAAACGTCAATTGGAGCTTCTTCGTTAACCCAGACGGACGCGATTGATAAAATGATACAATCAATGGAAGTAACTTGCAAGCGTGCATTGAATGTGGTGGCCATCACTTTGAGCACATTTTATAGGAGTAAATGTATTCGTTTTTTCAATCTATTCTGGGCTAAAAACATTGAAAGTTATTTTTTATCGATTTTTTATACTAACAATAAGTCTTCATCGATAATCTTGAAATTTGGTATGTGAACTCATTGTAGGTTCCTTGATGACATTGTGAAAAAAATAGTGGTCCCATTAAAAAAAATTGATGTGGCCTTGAAATCTCCGAAGCTCCTCCACCGGGATGAATCTCGTAGCCACCCCTCGATCATTCCCTTCGAACTGTACAACATTCGTCGGGAAAATTTTCTCCCATGTCCTATAGGTTGGAAAATATTTTTAATAATAGTTGTTGCCTCGCATGGTATATATACCCACAGTAAGAGCTGCATCAGTAGAGGTATGAGTACTGATGCAATGAATTTAGAAGTCTATGCTTGTTAAATCATAAGGATATCCATCCTGATGATGGCGGATTCCATATTCCTTCATCATATGATATGAAGTCAGATTCATCCCAATGTGGATGACAAACATTCCTTATTTTCATTCACAGTTGAATGCTTGTCGGATTATTCTCTCTCAGCCGCTTATCATTGTAATTTCCATTGTTATCCCTATTTCCAAAAGTCTCCATCCATTGCACTGCCTTTTTGTGTTGAGTACGAAAACAATGATTGCTTGCTTGCAGGGCGAGGACGCTTGTTCAACGGATGCAGATAATTGAGATTAGCTGAGAACCTTCTGGAGTACTTCACTCAAGTCTGTCTGTCTTGATGATTCTCATGAAAATCAATAATCCATTCCGCTTTACAAAGAATGAGACATGAGGATACCTATGTAGAAAAGACATTGACATCGAATCGTGCAATTTATTGGGCCATAAGGGAATATATATTTCCACCTGGAACTTGCTTTTGACGTTATCGTCATGATGCATTGTTTTTTTAAATTCAGTGCCTATTTTTTTTGGTTTCCACCAAACGGTAACGTCATACTTAAGAGTGCAGTCACTACACTTGAGCATTGTAAGCCGACTTCGTGGACTGCATATAGTTGACACTTACCCAGTTTACTTACTTATACTTACTTAGGCCCAAAAATATCCACATGTAGACGTCGTGCATCAAGATAAAATGTAATGAAAAATGCTGCGCTTACATATTTTCTAATGATGGCCTGAAATACGACACGTGTAGAAATCGCGTTGGGTCACTTGAGATATTTAAAGTTCAGGTAAACGGCTGAGGCTGTGCGATTGTACGGTTATGGAGCGCTCGAAGCTCACGGTGACAGTAACCGGAAGCTTCCAACGGCGGAAGTTCGCTGCTCCTTCCGACATGTTACACAAGAGATATCCCTTATCCAGCGGAATACATTATAGCTATCGCGCTAATGGTTGAAAACGATGACTATGCACGTTCCCATCTTTTCTTTTCTTTTTGAAATCCTACTTTTATTATTGTTTTTTTTTTAATTGTAATATCGCTCGAACCGAGTACACGTTGAATATTTATTTTTAATTCTTATCTTTATGCCGACATTTCTCGCAACTTTTACTTCAAATTTACCAAAGCTACAGCCGTTCGTGATTCTGCTCGGGAATAATTAAAACCCTGTAAAATAAAGTGTCTGGACGATTCTAACCAATTCCGTTTTGCTCGCGAAAGCGTAGACGAGCACGAAAACATTAAAAGCCTTTTTTAAATTATAAATCTGACATTGTGAATATTTCATACATTTATATTTGATGTTTCGTGATTTTCGTACACGACCGCATGAAATTTGCGTATCTGAATGAGAGGACAGGAAAATTTGACACTGATGCGCTGCACGATCCTATTTTTGTTTCGCGCATGCAGCTCACTTTTCTATTTCATCAATTGAGCGCAACATTGTGCAAACGCTTTTCACTCGTGCTTGGCTTATTTTTTCACGGCTGAGCCCGCGACAAAAAAAAAGAAGAAAACTGTGTTCCGGTTGGATAGTTGCGATCTATTTTGTTTATACGCGTTGAAAGAAGAAAAAAAATCACCGAGAGTCTTGTTGTTCGCGCTATGCAGGTTCGGTCCATCAATGCGTTTAATTTTTTCGCTTTTTTTCCCATCATCGGTGGCAATTTGCACCATGCAACGCGCTTCATTGTTCGATCCATCAAGCTTTTCGACCTCAGCGATTCTTCGGTTAGGCTAGCTTGTGCTGTGCGCATCGAACAAAAAAAAGAGATTGCGAAAATGCTCCAAACGCGTGTGGTAGTGTGCAAGAAGAGAAGTGAAAACAAAAGGGGAAAATATCGGGACACCAGGCTCGGTATACCCCATTGTTTCTTCGCTGATTTTCCTGTAGTTGGAGGCAATTTCTCCCAGTTCGCACCCTAAAAATAAACGTGTTCCAAAATATTCCGAATTTATTACTTTTCCGAAAAAAAATGCTTACACGTAAGAGAAATTTTTGAAAATATCGATTTTTATTTGTCAGCGATTTTCAAAATACAATATTTCGAAAAAATTCTCTGAAAATTTCTATTCACTCCGATCAAAATTAAACGAGTTTTGGACACGTTTACGCAGGCTCCGCGAATCTTTGAACTTTAGACGCGTTTATCCCAAAATGACTTTTTCAAAATCGGTGTCCACGATATCTAAAAAATAAGTGCATCAATCTACTATAAATGGTACAAGCTTTTTTTATATGTCAAAAAGCAGTGCTAGAACGGAGGGATTTTTTGTCCGGGACACAGTTTTTTCTTATCAGTGGAAATAGAGCTTTATTCTCCGAAAATCAATGCCTCCAGTTTGAACTGCGACCATTTCTTGAAAAATGAATATTTTATTAAATCCTTCATCTAATCACGGCATTATCTTACGTGAGAACTAAAAGCGTTTGATTTGTTTGATTTCGGATGATTCGTTTCTGGGCAGCAGTAGTAACCGCAAAGGCCGTTGTACAAACCATTTATTTTCCACATTTATAAATATTTTTCAATACAAACGTTTTAAAACCGATTCGAAACTATACTCTTCATATAAAAGCAAACAAAATTAAAACCTGCACGCGTTTTCAAAATAAAAATCACGAAAATTCCTTTCTTCCGGCCACAAAAAATTTCGAACAAAAATTCACCGTATTGATAATCGTTTTTAAAATTCTAAATCTTGTAAAATGATAATTCAAAACATGTTGAGCCGCTTTTTTACATGGGGCCTTTTTTTGTCCACCTTTCGGAATATTCAATTTCTTCGAGACTTCCGCAGGTGTGTTTTTCGATATTTGCGCTCTTTATAGTGTTTCACAAACGAATCTATATTACGATTTTACTTCTCTCTCCTTCAATCGCACTACTTTTCATTGCATTCGTATCTTTCTGTTCCTCCGTCCGTTCCTTTATCCGCACGTATCTTGACCTGCTTTTCTCCTTTTCCTTCTCTATTCACTAGTTTCTTTTGCGCTCTTTCTTCTTCGCTTTAACTTATTCAGTCGCGTACTCGTGGGTTCGTTGACGTGTTTTATTCGGTTCCCGAGCCTCTCTCCTGAGACGCGCGAGAGAAAGTAATGAAAATAGGAGGTAACGATAGTAGAAAAAGAAACTAGGAACTCGACAAACGTTCGCGATAGCGAGGTGTTCGCTTCGAAAATCCTTCATACAGCCGTATAGTTACGATCGAGAGATTCCTTTTCCGTTTTTACGAATCTTCGCAATCGAAGTTCTGTTTCCCTTCTTTTCCCCCTAGAAGAGATAGCGATCACAGCCGTCACGATCTTCGGTGAAACCGTGATACTTGGGGGCGAATCGGCAAACGCAACCCTAAAAATCTTACAATCAGATAAAACGAGGGTGAATATCGTTGGGATAAAGAAAAGGAAAGTCGTGTTGTCGGGACGCGCTCACGCGACCCTTTTCTCGATCTTCGGTTTCGATTGCCTGCCATACATTCTGTGTGTGTGTGTGTGTGTGTGTGTGTGTGTGTGTGTGTGTGTGTGTGTGTGTGTGTGTGTGTGTGTGTGTGTGTGTGTGTGTGTGTGTGTGTGTGTCGGTGTGTGTGTGTGTGTGTGTGTGTGTGTGTGTGTGTGTGTGTGTGTGTGTGTGTGTGTGTGTGTGTGCGCGCGCGCGCGCGCGCGCGCGTGTTTGTGTGGGTGGGTGGGTGTGCGTGTCCTTTTTTCAGTCATATATAGTTTTTATTTTCTTCGTCGTTTTTTTGCCTTCGTTCGTTTACCCTACCGTCGTTATTCGCATTCTCGTCTACGCACTAGTCCTTACACTCGGCCGATCAAGTCATAAAATTTAACCCCGTACAAATTTTATCGCCTCAACTTCCCCTTCTCGAATTCTCGAATGTATTTCCCGGTTGTACAGCTTTTTTTATGACTGTAGACACATACTGTCCTATATCGAAATTCAGGATACGGTGGTGCTCTTGAGAGGCAGTGAAAGTCCTTGGGTATACTGTTGAAAAAAAATCTGTCCTTTGATTTATTTTCTAAAAGTAAAAAATGGAATCTTTTATTGTACTTGTTTGAAAGGCAGTTTATTTTTTAGAAGTGATCATTTTTTTGTCTCAAATGAATTGTCGTTCTTAGGATTCGGCTAAAAAATAAATACCGTTTGAGTACTTTATCTGTACAACATTCTTGTATTTGCCTATTAGCCCCGTTCACTGCACTTATAGATGGTCGAATCGTTGAATTTAGTTGCCTAAATATTTTATCGAGCTTCCCTCGATCAAATGTGTGGCGAAGACTGATTTGTTTTGCTGCTATTTCGAGGGATTCGCTAGCAAAGTGGTTTAAAACGAAGACTTGCGGTTAAAAACCAAAAAAATTACAATAATTGATTCTTGGAAATTGATGCACGCAAATATTTGAATTAAGCATCAAGTTCACGCTTTACATCGCTTCATAAAATCTCGGTATTGAAGTTTATATACGAAGGTGTACGTTGCTGGCATTACGATCAGTTGCATTGCGATTGTATTACCAACTATGGCAGTTAGTAGAACGTAAGGGATGGCAAATGTCACCAACGTATATAACTGAGAACAGCATGGCATATGCGACCCCGAACAATCCACGGATCGAGGTACAATTTCAGTATGTCTACGAGGAATGTTAACGCGAACAACTTACGTTACTGTATCCCCCTTCCGGAACGTAAAACCGAGTATTGTACGCTCAGCACCTTATTGGAGTCAAACGCTCCATCTTATACCTATCTGCAGATACAGGCACGAGCGCAATACACCAAGCTCTACATACCGGCGGTATGCGCTGAGAAATATGCGCATACGTGCTTTCTCACCTTTAAGCGACTTCGACCATTCGACCTTTTTCCCCATATTTCAGTGTCGATTCGCCCCAAGAAAAGACTTCATTGGACAGGTTGAACAAAATGCTGCAACAGGCTTGATTCTATTCGGCAAGATTTATAAATCGTGGATGTTTGGGCCAAATGGCTTGGCAAGGGTATCATTTTTTCGATGGATACAGTATTGTTGTACAGAAAAAAAATCGTTTTTTTCTTTTACCGTCATCATACTACCGACCTTCCAGAATACATCTGTAAAAACTGTTTAATGGCACTTATAACCACGTATCTCGATAACCGACTGGCCGTTTAACCTCGCACTGTGCATGCACCTTCAGTATACTGTTCTTTAACCCTTCGAGTGCACACCTCCGCCGCCAACCTATAAGTGCATCTTGGGTCAATCTGACCCAAGGCGTTTACCAAATCGTTGTATTCCGGTAAATATGCCTTTTTCGTTTTTTTTTACAGACATTTTTATTTTTATTTTATTTTCATTTTATTTCTAAATCTTTTATTTTTATTTTCTAAATTTATTTTTTGACGAAAACGAAAATTTAATTCCGAAACATTTGTGCAAAGTGGGGCATACGTTGAAAAATCCAATCGGTGACAGAACATTATTGGGGTCAAAACGATCCAGTGTGCACTCGAAGGGTTAACATTGGTAGCAGAATTGAGTCGAAGTAACTTTTTTTGTATATATAGCTCGTAGTATGGTCAGAAAAATAGGAAAAACGATAATAAAGGTTAACGTACGGCCGTTTTGAAAATTTTTTTGCTGAATCTGATACAAAATATTAAAACACTCATACAGAATAAGCATATGTTTGGTTTTTTTTTACATTCGTACATCATCCACAGCTGTTGTCGCCAATTGGGGGCGTTTTCCACGCACCGTTACAAACCAACTCACGAAGGTATAAGATTATGAATATATATATATATTTTAAAATAATTTGCACATATTCTTGGAGGGCCCATAAACATGTGTAAAAGATTCCAGAAAGAAAACTGGAATACTGCCTTAACGAAAAAATGTAGGAGCGTCGTAGAGGCAGCTTTGTAAATCGCTGCTAATCAGGAAGGATCCGACTATATCAGATAAAGCCTCGCGTTAAAGCTTCCAGTGTATCAATTACATGATCTTTTCAATGGGATACTATTAAATTTGAAGACCCGGGAATCCGATTCGGCATGCCGGTGAAATATTTTATTTTGAACGACACGTTGTGCTCGCGTTTTTGTTTCCACGTAGGGACTTTGTGCAGGTAAATTAGCCCGGAAAACATATAGAGGTAGGAAGGTTTTTTGTATCCTTGTGTTCATGGTTTACGATCATATAGAGTACTGTACCCACATACGCGTAATTGTAGTATATAATTACGTATATGTATACTCACTGTACACACAGACTGTTATTTTCCGTGTAACAAGAACTGGCATGCGCTCTCCATTGCTTAACTGACAAACTCGATTGTCGAGAATAATAAACGAATCCCATGGTTTCGTGCACACACCGAAATGAACGGAATAAAATCTGAAATGCGTTTTCAGGTGTAATTATTTATTTGTTATGCTATATCGAGCCCACCGTAATGTTGCTGGCATTATATAGAAATTCGATTCTGTTGGACGCTTATATGAACTCAACGATTATTCATCGTCGTTAATCTCATTGATGCAATAATTGCAGCATTTTGTAGGATTTTCCACACAATTACAGGTTATACGAGAAATAACGGTAGACTCTGCATTCACTTTTCGACAAAAATAACGGATGGAAAAATTGAATAATGGAATGTCTGACTTTTTCGTAAAGCTGTGTGACTGTACTCATTTAAAATTAATTGGGAAAGGGTGACTGTGAACCCGAAAAAGAAAATAGTGCAAAAATATTTTCACAGGAGGTTTCGCGGTATATCAATCGAACAGGCTGCATTTATACATTTATTGGTGTGTTTAAGGGGTTATGTCTATCTAGATGGACGGCAAAAATGGCCAGGTTCCGATATTTTTTTCTGGGAAACCGTTGGTGAAAAAGAAAAGCATTTTTTAACACTAAGGTACATATATATGTTGATAGCCTCTGAAAAAGTGCTGAAAAATGACAAAAAAAAAAACAATAATTCATTAAATATTACATTATTATTCTATGAATTAAATAAAACAGAGAAAACAAAAGAAGTAAATTAACAATAAATACGTTGTCAACCGTCGATTCTTAAAAACATTTTTATTAACAACGTGGCGACGAATTAAAACTCGAGCATACAAAATCTATGGGAAAAGTCGTCAATTTTTTGGTAACTATGCAAAAATGAAGCTTGATTTAAAAGAAGTGAGATCGTCAACGACCTTTTAACGTTTGTCATCGTATCTCCTGCAAATTTCGAAACAATCCATCAAGTGGTTCTCGAGATATCATGTCCACCAACTTTGAAAACAGTGTTTCGAGAAAAACGCGATCAAAGTGTAAAGCATGTTACCGCTCTACCGGCCGACTGATGGAAGCTGTAGCTCATTCAATTTTACGAATACTTCAATGAAATTTTCAAGAAATATAGAAATACCATCGAATAAAACTATTTTCGGAAAATGCAATTTCTTGACCCATCTAGGTAGATGTAGCCCGTTAAAGCCATAACACAATTTGTTGCTCACAATCATTTCTACGAACCTCTCAAACTGAATCATTCAAAGACGAATCTTTATTGGAACTCGTACCTGTTCGTATTTGAATTTGAATGATCGATCCGTTACGCATATAATGGCACACTTTACAGTATCATTACTAGAAAAAACGCTTTCAGATATATAAATCTTTCCTTGCTATTCTACACGTAATATATAATGATTCGAATATAACGAGAGTGGCGGAGGGGCTCAGTAAGCCTGCACCACGGAAACGAGGCCATAATTTAACAGTTCCGATGATACTTTACGACTCTCGAAGCCGCAATCTCGCTTCCCAGATCGACTTTTATGTCCTTTCTCGTGAGAAAAATGAACTTTCTGGTTAACGATGTCGTATCATGTGCTCACCACGTTTCGGAAGCTAGATCCGATGGTATTTATACGTACATACATGCTGCACACACACACACATATGTATGTATGTGTATATATAGATAGATAGTAGATATATACACACACACATACATACATACATGGTGAGTTACACGACGCGACGTTCTTTATGCACGTATGTGTTTCTGGTGTTATTACCGGAACGTTATACTTTTTTTAAATAGTATTTCCCTAGTACGTGGGTTTATTGCTGGAGAGCCACGCGAACCGAACATAAAAGTTTCGACAAGATTATATTTCATCGTATCCATAGCTTTTGTGTTAAGAAGAAATAGGAACATACGTACGAAAGAGGTAGGTACCAATTTGGGTCGCACTGGGACCTTGTATTGCCTGCTGTTTGTCACGTCCAAGGTGTAATTGCACAATTGAGCATTTTTTTTGTAAGCTGTGCAGAAAGTTTTTCGTTTCAACTGTGTCTATAGCTAAATACGTGGATTCAAAGTTGTAAAACGTTCAATCGGGAGAATGCTAGTCAGATTAAGGCAGGACACGACTGTGATCGTTTTTTCCCAATTTTTCGTTGTCTATCAGATTATTCATTTGGTATTTGGAAAAAAGGTATATTATTGAGGATGAATAGAAATTATTTGGAGTAAATTTTTGTGTGAAAAAAATGATGAATTAACAACGTTATTAAGGAATATAAAAGACTGTATAAAAAATGTGGTCCAACGGCCCGATGGATAACTTGACGATGATTGGTCTGAAAAATAGTTATGAAAAGGTTTTCTGATCTAAATGAATGTAGTTCTCGTTTTACGTAGACGTTTTTGTTTCGAAGAAAACAATTCGCTACATTATGGCGGTTTCAAAATAAAAGTGTAATTTTGGCGAAATTTTTTCTCTTGTTCGGGGGTTTAAAAAATAGTCAATTACAAAAAACAGCTACGTACAACGATGGCTACTGCAAGTACGAACATTTGGGGTTTTTTAAGTTGAAAATCGGACATTTGTAGCGAGAGTTATGATTCCAGCGAGGTCAAGAATCCAAGAGATCAAGATTCCTGCTTTCACTAACAATAAGTCGTCTGTATCCTGGGCAATTTTCAATATTTTTACTGTAATTTTTTTCCCATATTCTTGAATATGTAATATTTTGAAAAAATGCAAAGAATACATTTTTTACCCTTCACAGCGTGGTCTCACTTTACCGCGAGGGAAATTATTCGTGAATTCGGGACGTGGTGGTTCTCCGTTCTGTTCGACATTGTGGTTGGTTTATTCTATATAGTCCCGTGCTGAAATGTCGTAGGATTCCAATTGGATTCCCATACTTGTCCCCACTTCCTGAGAGGGATCTAATGGGTCATCGCATGCGATTCCTATACTGAAACGTCACGCTCATACGTTGGATTCTAATCGAGACTCCTCATCGCAACCCAATGTACGAATCCAATTTGTATCCTGAAGCATTCCCACATTATCCTTGAATTTCCCAAACAAAATCTATAGATATACAAAATGAGTGGATCTTGAAAAAGCATAAATCTCATCTTAAAAAGAGTATATCTTAAAAATCGATTTGAATCACATGACTAAAAACCCTCTTATATTAGAATTCGTTATCTATTTTATTGCACCTTGACATAATATCACCACACAAATAAACCATTCTTTTCTCGTGACTTTCCACATATTTGCGATTCGAACGTGCTAAAAATTCTCAAACGGCGTTGATCGGGGAACAGTGCAGAATCCAATTGGATTCCAGTGAGCTCTCCCTACGTGCGTCGTCCCCACACATCCCTATAGAGATATGGGTGCATCTGGAGACTCCCCAAAAAATTATGCACAGGATTACGAGAGGATATTTGTTGGTGAGATCCACCAAATTCCAGTTGCCAAATTCGAATAAAAATTCTCGATCGACGTCAATCGGGAAATAGGGCCCAATCCACTTGGATTCCAATGTCGACTCCCTACATTCGGTGTTCCTATAAAATCCATAAAATATCATAGGATCCCAGGACCCCCGATACATGTCTGCCCTGATTGTGAGTCTTCGATATTTTTCATCAGAACGCCGATTTATTCGTTAGAAAAAACTGCATTGTTCGTTTGTTCAAACGACATTGCACATCAGATACTGATCCAGCAAGACAAATTTGCAGTAACTCATGCGAATGAAGAAATATTTATACGTGTATACAGATGGGTACGTAAACCACGAAAAACGTCGATCGACGGGTTTAATGTGAAAGTTCAGTGATCACTTAAGCAGACGTGATAAGTAATAAATTGCTGGTTATAAAAACATGGTATCGAAACACGTGTATATAACGTTAGGGCTTTTCGTGTGTCAGTCAGCCACTGCAGGTACAGGCCGATCGAGAGACTCGCCAGAGCGTCACGATCAGATAATCATCCTCGTGAATATATTATCCCGATTAGCGAAAGCGCGGGAGAGCACCCTCGTAACGCGTCGTGGGACTCGGAGACCTGCTCGGAAAATTCCCTCCGCCACCCACGCCGCAAATCTACCGTTCTGCCGCGATTCGAGGTGCCCCACACTCGTGTCTCTATTATTACTGGATATTCGCCGAATCGGAAACATATCTGCTCATCATTAATTCCAATCTCGTTACGATCGTCCCACGAAATACGTGAAATTCAGTGTATGCGTTTATCGTATCATTATTTAATGTGTCAGCGTAGAATTGGGATTACTCGGCTTAATACGATCCTCGAGTTTTTTCGATTAACGTGACGTTGAAACTACTTATCGCGCGCGGTAGAATTTCTACTCGCCGAGTACTCTCGTGTGACATAATACGTGGAGTTACTCGCAAGTTATCGTTAATTTTGTGCTGCAGCGGTTTCCAGCCGCCTCGTTATTCAACCCCGTGCCGTACTTCGACGAGTCTGACTCGTGATACAAACATACGCTTACGCCCGAATTTCGCGAGCTCAGCGGTACAGCAAGGGGTTAACGGGGTATCCCTCCCTGGAAGCCCAATTTGAAGGATGAGAATGATGATTTTTTTTTTTCTAGTGACACATTGGTTTGAATAAATTTATTTTTTTCCCAGCATGTTGTACATGTAATCATGTTTGTGTTTACAATGTGATTTTTTCGGAAGAAAATATGTCAAAGTGTTCGTGGTGCTGCAGTTGGCGTGCAGTCCTCCAGCGGTGAGGCCCGAAACGGTGGGATCTCTACCAGGCTCAAATGTCATCTGAAACGAAGGCAAAAAAATTTCGTTCAAATATATCCAACTGGCTATGGGTTCACGATCCACTTGTCGAAATTTCGAAAAATACGAAAAATTACAGCTTCGCCAAAGAAATCCTCATTTTTCTCTCGAAAAACAGCACGCTGTAGTCATTGTTATTAACAAATGGTTCGTCCAATTGAAAAATGCAATCGTGAACCGAAAACGACTACTGTTTGAACGCTAACTGGGCGAATTCAAGTCAATAGTGTGAAAGTTACTCAAGATATCAATCAAATCAAATAAAATAGGTGTAAATTCGTTAATTTCGATAATTTCAAGGTCCGTTTGGTTTTCAAATATTCTTCAAAGTTCACACTATAACAATATGCGAAAAAACTATTTTCTGACGTTTCGAGACAGGGATACCGCCTTTTGAGGCATTGTTGCACACCGAAAAAAGAAAAAAAATTTAGGGAATTTTTTTTGAAAATAAAACATTTCGCTTGAATTTGCCATATCTCTAATTTTGTACTTTTACTCTTATAGTGGAGGTTACGAAAATTCTTCTGCTAATCACATTGTTCAAAGTTCCATAATTAGTATTTTCTTCAAACATTCGGTGACCCGATGTTTTCATTGTCATTACGAAGTCTTTAGGATTTTCCCATGTGTAAAGCAGTTCATGTCAGCTATCTAGAGTTATTTATTATATAGATTACTAGCTTTTACTCACGGCTTTGCCCGCGTTGGAGACGCTAGGAATCCAATTTTCCATAAAAACTTTTATACCCCATTTCGCCCCCTTGAGAGTCGATTTTGGGGGCAAACCCCATTCTCGTAGCACCTCTACACCGTCAATAGAATATATCTTCCAAATTTCATGTTTCTATCTTCAGGGCTTTAGACTGAGCGCTGTCTATATGTCATTCAGTCAGTCAGGTCGTCACGGAACTCTTTTATATGTTTAGATTGGATTGAAACATGTCCAGCGTGTCATCTCCATAAAGTGCCGTATGAATTAGCCGGCTTACGAAGTCGTAATGTTTTATTGAAAATTCGATATCTAGGCGTGAAATTTTTCCAGCACACTCGGATGTATTTTTTACCTCATCGTGCACGATAATCAATTAATACCTAGAGAAGTACGTACGGAATTTAAGAAATAATGTTTTATTCAAAAGTTGTAGGTATTTGAACCCAAGAAAAGAATTTTTAGTAAAAAATTTCGTTATAACTGCTCACAAGCTGCTCATGAAATGAAAAGTTTTCTATTAATCAAAAATTCCGTACGTACTTCTCTGCGAAATGCAATTAGGAACGTAACTTTTAAATTTGAAGTAAATCGAGTGAAAATTGTTAAAATTATTTGTCACGTCAATTGGAAAAAAGCTGTTTCGAGAAGTTTCGAGTGGTCGGCCATTTTGTACACCGAAAAAAAAAATTTTTTAACAGCGGTAAATATTTACAAGCGGTAAATATTTACAAGTACTAATCGGCTCCAAAATTTTTTTCACATGTTCGGTGCTATTCTGCGGTAAGAAAATACGTTTTTTTATAATAGGGGAGGGGTATTTTATTGAGAAAAAAAAGTATTTCCGGAAAATATTCGATTTTTGAAAGAGGTTATCTGTATGTTTATTCTAATTTGTTTGTCACCGTTTGGTGACACTTGATGTCACTAAACCCGCTTCCTCCATACCGTTAAAAAAGTAAAAAAAGCGTTTGGGGGTTGAAATAAGGGGTGAAATTGTCATCCCGCGACTTAAATATTATAAACAAAGTGTATACATCGATTCGGTACAAAATTTCTAAACCCCTTTCCTAGCTGGAGCCCCATTTGTAAATATTTACCCTAACAGCTTGGATATTCATAGTAAATAGATGTGTAATTAATTTTATGAGTGAATCACTTTTTCATACGAAACAAATTGTTAAATTCGCACATGATTTTATACCCGTTACTGTGACCTAGCCCCTTAAATGTCAATGCTGGTTATTGTGGAAACTTACCATCAGATGGAGCTGTCACACGGTCACATAGTTACAGAACTGTCACAGTTCATTGTGATACAAGGCGTTATGATGCAAAGCCTTGACGTCGTCACGATAATGAACACAATGATGAATTGCAGTTACCTTCCAGACTGAACAAGATTTAGGGAGTGCATTATTCCTCGCAGTAAAGTATAATATTATTCCCAAATAACAAGCCCTCATTAATTCAAGATCACTCACCATTTGCGACGCAGCGTCAATTGAAATCGCAGTCACAGCAGAGCGCGCAGCAATCAGCAGTCTCAACAGGACAAAATCAATCGAAGAATCGTCGGGCATATCTCTCGACAAATATTCATCCGAAAGGCTTGTATCTCCGCGCCTGCAACGTTTGTACTTCATCAATGATCCATCGCGAGGAAGAGAATAGTACTGCATTGTTATCGCTTTCGTGCAAAAACTAACGAACCCCTTTGGCCTGATTCCGGCTGTTCTCTCGTATTCGGTCCGTAAATTAGAAGGAGCAGTGCTGGTGCAAGCGGAAGAAGTCTCGAAAGAGCATCATCGATGCGGCCCACCATATACGCTTCTCGATCCTAGAGCGCTCGAGTGTTTTTTCCCCACAATGCAAACGAGATTGCACCCACTATGCAACACATCGTGCAACGAGGTTACGTACATTCTGCCTTCTTTTCACCCCAGTTTTTTTCCTAGTTTTTTCTTCCCTATCGGAATATCGCGTGATTAAGGGGTTGCGGGGAGATTCGAGGGTTGGTAAGGTGGAGGAGACGGGTCGGGGGGTTGATATACCTACAGGCAATTGACGAGAGCTCGAGTGGTTTCGGAAGAGATCGAGATAGGGCGTGTTTACAGGCTCGGTTGGAGAGGCCCAGAAACTTTTGCTCGCAGCTCGCGGAGGTCCCTCGTGGACTGTACGTAATTGGCGGATACCCCGTACGTGCTTAGCGCTGAGCTTTCCGCGGGTGAGCTTTTATCGAGATCGGCAGCCGGCAGGGGGCAGAAGACGTTTTGTCGCTGCTTCGGGGAAAGGGTTGAATGCGGGGCTCGCGAGGGACGCGGGGTAAACAATCGCTGAGAAAGCGTTTGGGTTTGTACAGGAGAGACGGCGCAACGGAGCCCTATACGGCTTATCAGAACACGCGGGAGAACCCTGCAACGATAAGCAACCCTTACTTCTCCTCCCTCGCCCTCTATGACACTTTCTTGCTCCCCCTCTCTATGGTGACTTCTTTCTCGCCCTTTCCGCAACGCTCGTAATGTTAATTCCTCCATAAATTAACGCTGAACAGGTTTTTCCATATTATCTTACAACGAACATCACTTGACCTATCATTTTTTTGGGACATTTTTTAACTACCATTTTCGTCTATGAATAGTGACTTCAATAGATAAAAAGAAAATTTTTTAAAATGTATTTCGAAAGTGTGTTTTTTAAGGGAGCTTTCCAGTGTGAAATTTTCAAAAAATCGATTTTTTTTTGCTTTATCGAATAGTATACACTCTTCCGAATATTCCCTGAAATTTTCATGCCGAAATTCAGATTATTTCGGTTACTGTACAGCATTTCTTGGAAGAAGGCAACGGAGCGCTACAGCTACAGCGAAACTTTGAACGCGTTTTTCTCGAAACAGCATTTTTCAAAACGGTGTCCAACTTGGAGGGCAGAGTTTTAAAGCTATCGAGTTGAATTTTTTACACAATATTCTTAACGTCATTGTTTATCGTGCTATGGAAGCTTTTTTTTTTTTTTGACATCTTCCTATTTTTTTGTAAAAAAAACTGCCAAAAAAAATGCTAAAATCGATACTTTTTGTTCAAACCGGCGCCATTTTTGCAAAAAAAAAAAAAAAAAGCCTCCATAGCACGAAAGCCAATTATATACCGATCAATAATCTTTTTGTGTTTTTTGTTTCAGATCAAAATTGTGACCCCCAACGTGGACACCACATCCAAGTGCATTTTCTGCAACAATTGTTTCATCATTTTTATAGATATTAATTAATAAATAAATCGATCTTTAAAAAATTGTTTTGTATTCTTCAATACCCAATTAATATACAAAAAAAAAACCAGACCGATTAGATTATTTTTTCTTTAAAAAAAAAAATCGCGAAAAACAGCGATTTTTCGGGCTGTCACACTGGAAAGCTTCCTTAAGTATAACCAGTTTTATATCAATATCTATAATATAAACCTATCAAAAACAATAATTTTTTTGATAGGAGACGACCCGTTAATTTAATTTTCTTTCAATACTTCGATAGTGGACTTTCGATTCACATTGGAAGAATTTTGGATTTTGTTTCATTCAGATCGGGGGCGGAAGAATTTTGGATTGGATTTGGGGAGCGGAAGAATTTTGGATTTTGTTTCATTCAGATCGGGGGCAGGAAACACGCCTTTGAAGGGTTGTTTCCTGCCGTAAAACCGTTTTTCAGCCGATAAAAGAAAACACGTGGCTAATAGTTTTTAATGCGTTATCACATATATGAGTTGAAACTTTAGTAGAAAATTAAATGCTCTATCTTTTTGTCTGCTTTATAATTACTTTTTTTCCGGGCCGCGAGAAGCGAACATTTAATTGTAGAAATCGGCGTTCTCTTTTTCAAACTCTGTCATTCTGTACATTTTTCCGAACATTTTTTATTAGAGGGCCGAACAATAATTACATTCGTAAAGAATATAATTTTGAAAGAATCTTTCGTCAGTATACATACGAAATTTAAGTGGAAATAGATGACACCGGATAGAGACCCAATAACTAAAATTCGTTTGACTGAATCATTAAATCCACTGCAATCACGATATTTTCATGATGGAAGCGTAATTGAAGCAATCAGGCAAGCAATACAACCAATATTTTGTCGTGTTCACATTCTAAATGTCGTCTCACACTGTTCCATGCGTAAAGCTGCCATTCAGCGATGAGCATAGGCATCTATATTTAGACGTTAACTGACGAGAGAATCACTCGCTGATTTTTGAGAATTCTTATTTTCATCAGCGGAATATCTTTCTTTTAAGTTTATTTTGATTTTTTGGAGCGACCTTCCTCATTTTAGAAGAATCTCGTGAACGCAGCTTCATCATTTTTAACAACGCACTGATAGAAGAGACGAGTGAAAAAATTGCCTCACGGCATTTTTATAGCTCCGAAATGTCTCACACGTTTGCAACCCTGTGTCAAAGCGGGGATCACCAGCGCACGTATGCAACATATTTCGCATATCGTTTTGTTAATTTATTTTCAGCCTCGTAAGAGTAATTAAAAGTACTCAAAAGAATTAATAATCACAAAAACCGGTTGGAACCAGTCCTGAATTAGTTTCACCCAAAGCTCCAAGCTCCAGACGAAAATAATCAACGAGATCCGCGTGGATATCGATAATCGATATGGTAAATGTATCTGGAATCCTCGTTTCTCTGAACCACACTAATCTCCCATTCCTTTGACTTGGATAATTAGTATTATCATGAATTAATCTTTCATGGCTTTTCATTCGGAGCGTAATAATTTCCAAATTTCACTGCAAGCTTAAGCCCCGAAAACGCCATTTATATGGCACCACGGACAATCGAAATATCTCGCGAGGTTTTCATTCACGACTAGTTTCAAAGAGTATTAATCTCGTTGTCAAATGGGAGTACGTTAATTGCAATTCGTAAGTCTCTGCGCGCCTGTGAACTCTCTCGACCATCCAATGTGTATTCTACCTTTACGTGGAGTCACACCCAATTGCGGCGAGGTAGCGGAATCCGAAGGAATTCCACACGCAGAGATTTGCTCGTTTTAGGCAGCAATAGTGATTGCCGAACCGCGTGGAAGATTCCCTTTCACGCGCGTGCGTTTTACTTCGCCTCGCTCGGGCACGACGAGCTCACAGCCGGAGAATAACTTCCGAGCAATCAATTGTTAAACCAAGCCGACCAACGTGGTCGAACTATTTCAACTATGCTTCGTTTCTACACGAGCCGCGCGATATCGGTCATGGCACAGCCATCATCATTCATAGCCCAACTTTGTGATGCCTCCAACTCGGAAAATACCAGCCAATTTATTTTTCACTCATATGGCATATTTTATTCTTAGTCTTGGTGTGATATACGCCGGAAAGTTTTGTCGTGTGATTTTCGAATAGTAGATTTTAGGCTCACTTTTTATTAGAAATATCATGCTGACGTTTTTACGGAAAATATGTTTTTTTTAAATATGTTTGGAGCAGTATCGTTGTTATGAAAAAATCGATTTCCAGAACGGAAATTGGAAAAAATGGTTTTGTTATTTTATTATTTTACAGACACTTCTGAAAACGCCTGCGAAAACGGTTTATGGATACTCATAAAATGAGCCGAGTTGTAGAAATCATAACGAGTGCGCTCGGACAGCGCGGCCGAGACGCAGCAATTTGTGAGTTTCGGGATAATTGGCGAAGTGAAGATTCCCACTCATTCATCAAACAATCAATTATTTAATTTCATTCAAATTTATGCAGTAAATTCTTCGTCATATTGTAAATTCACCCTCAAAATTTGAAATTGATCGTCTACACCGTTCTCAAAAGATGTACAACTGAAAAAACACTTTCTAACGATGTTAAGTCCTACATCGCAACTGATAATAAAATTCTGAAAATTTGGTACGTTTTTGTATGAAGTATTGCATCGGTCGTGTAAAAATTTCACGACAATTAGGAAGCTCGTTATTGAACAATTAACATTCACAAGTTAAATGTTGTTTTATGGAAACTGATGTAACTTTGCAATAAGTTTTTTTTTTGACCTCTCAATTTTATAATATCGACAATATACTGAAAGCAACGGAAACAAAACGAAGTTTATTGTTAATTTTTTTTATTTCTTTTAAAAATTGTTCTTAACAAAATGTTAATTTTTTAATAACGAGCTTCCTAATCGTCGTGAAATTGGACACGACCTCTTAAATACTTCATACAAAAACATACCAAATTTTCAGAATTTTCTTATCATTTTTTATTTCAACCCCTAAGGAGGTTGACGTAATGATGATAGAATTCTGAAAATTTGGTATGTTTTTACATGAAGTATTCAGGAGGTCGTGTAAAAATGTCATGACGATTACAAAGATATTTATTGAACAATTAACATTAACATGTTTCATAGGGACTCAACATCCTAAATAAGCTGCAAAACGTGTGCAGTATTTCCATCCCTCTTTGCTTTTTGATAGTGGCGAGACAACGGAGTAATTACTGTGACACGGAACACTTCGAACGAGTTTAAAGACCTGTATAATTCTCTGGGCCATCCACGACCGTGTCAAAAAAAAAAAAAAAAATGACAAAGCATTCTGCTGTAGTTAAAAATTTTGAACTGCGGTGCTCGATGCCTACTTTATTCACTGAAAAAAATTACACTTTACGGCAGAATCGTCACTTTCCGTGAACCGTCAGTGTTGTTATAAAAAATTCGAAACGCGAGCAAGTTTCGCAATGACTACCGTTTCCATTGACACCTCTTACATATCCCGTAAGTGAAAAATGATCAGCAAAGGGCGACCGTCCGATTGAGAGTTTTCTCATGTACGAGCCACCGGCGTTCGCCGTGCTTGATAAATTTTTCCGCTTTTCCGGGCCGTGATTTGCCCGAATTTCTGCCGCCCACTGTATCGCATTCTCTCTTTTCCTCGCCCCCTCGACTGTTTTTATCCCGACCGAGCTCGCGGGACAGTGTCAGTCGTGTTGCTCCCGTTGGTCCCCATTGGTACGTACGAAGCGCCTCCGGTTGCTCCCCTCTAGCCGTACCAGATTGCCGCGTTCTCAGCGAGGGGTGTGGAGGTATCCGAATGGGAACGGGTGATGGTCATCCCTCCTCCGTTAGCATTAAACATTCAAAGGCGCGGTAAAAAAGAAGATGCATTTGCATCCCGCATTGCGACTGCGGACGCGCTCCACGGAAAAACATAAATAATTCAAAAGTTTTTATGCAGCCCGAACGACGGTCTGGGGAGAGGGGCCTGGAGGTAAAGAGACAGAGCGAGCGACGGCCGTGGCTCTTGTCGATGGGAACTTGAGAGGGACGGACCGAAATGCGAAAAAGTTGAACGTTGCAGTGCAAGAGGTGAGAAGACAGCGATGAAAACGACTGTCGACAGTTGGAGAAGGGAAATGAAACATCTCTCTCTCTCTCTCTCCTTCGGGGGTGAGCTTGCGGAAAATGGAATTGTATAAAACTGCTAAGGAGAGAACCGACGAGCCTGCAACAGCTCTTTACTTATTCTTGTTACAGTTTACCGAATTGTTGAATTTAAAACCGCGGCGTAGCGCTGTTGAGTCAGTAAACGTAGATATAAAGTTGTTATGAAGTCCAAATGAGAAAATCGTTCCCGTTTTTGACGACGCAACTGAAAGTTGAGTTACGATCGGGTTTTACTTATTCCGGCTTCTTCGATGAATAAATATACAAATATAACCCGTGGGACTGCAAATATAGTATGTAATAGTTAACGATAGATTAACCATAAATTAACATACATATGTTACATATGTTATATTAATTATTAGTTATATATATATAACTAATAATTAATATAACATATGTAACATATGTATGTTACCACCTAACATATTAACCATTAATTAACATATATATGTTATTTATATATATTATATATATTAATTATTAGTTATATATATATCTATCTATATATTATATATCTATATATATATATATCTATCTTATATAGTTATATATATATCTATCTATATATATATATCTATATATTAATCTATCGTTAACCATTGCATACTGTATTTGCAGTTCCACGGCTTATATTTGTATATTTTGTATATATATACATATATGGTACCGGCAATGTGTATAATGGAGGCATTCTGTAGAATACCTAGTTATTCTATACAATACCGCATGGCAAGTATAAAATATTTGATCTATCGTTAAACATTACATACTGTACCTAGGTAACGTATGCAATACCTAGGTATTATATAGAATGCCATTAGGAGATCAGGTAAAGCACAAAATAATGGACAAATCATAAAATGATTGTCGATCATAATCATAAAATCATAAAATGAAAATCATAAATTTTTGAAGCATAAAATGATGGACATCTTTTGTTTGCTCAAAATCATCAATTCAATAAAGTTCGACGTCCTCCCGCAGATTGCCTAAGAACAAACCCTGTTATAAGCTGCCATTTTATATTTTTTAGCTTTTTTTTTGTATACGTGATAATGGAGAATAAACCCTCGGAACTGCATTTTGTTAGGATCCCGTGCCCAAAGGACCAAACGGAACTCTACTGCTGTCACTGTGCTATCTGTCCGTCCGTATGTCGCGCGTCTTTAGCTCGTAAACGGAATGAGTTACAGACCTGAAATTTGGATATTTTGAGTAGAGTGTTGACCCAAAACCGCATATTGAATTAGAAATTCGATTAAAATATTTTTCATGGGGGTCGCATACATGAAAAGGAAGTAGAAAAAATGTCTTGCCCTGGCTTGTGGGGTGTCATTGTCTACAGCTCATTGAATAGTCTGTCACAAAAATGGACTGAAACTAACAATGGCCCCCATTTTTTATTTTAAAGATAAATATATATATATATATATATATATTTATCTTTAAAATAAAAAAATGGGGGCCATTAAAGTTGTTAGTTTCAGACCATTTTTGTTACGGGGTCTATCTTAAAAAGTAAGCTACTTAGGAATTTGGAATTTCTGTATATTATATACCATATATTTAAACAAAAAGTAGAATCATTTATTGTATACATAATACAATAAATCTATAGTGAAAATATATGAAATTATTGGTATTTAAATATTTACAATACCAAATGACTTACTTTTGGAGTCGATGCCAGCCAAGAACGAGAGGTTGACATCACCGAAGAAACGAGATTGCAAATTTAAAAAAGTCTGTAGATCGTATATTTCATTCATTTTTCTTCGCCTCCTCTTTTTCTGCGAAAAATGTGGCAATATTGGCAATTGGTTGGTACCGACTCCAAAAATGAGTCATTTGGTATTGTAAATAATTGAATAACAATAATTTTAGATATTTTCATTATTAGCTTATAGCAGGAGCATACGAAGCTTTCTTTAGCTAGCATCACCCCATATGGTTTCACTTTAGTACTGCCTAACAACTAAGACAGAAAAAAGCATTACCTCATTGAATATCTAGTTTAAAGAAAGTTAATTGGCCATACGTACGGAAACCTAATAGAGCGAGGCGTGATTCACACTTGGCCGGGTTTTTTTTTGTATTCTTAGAGAAAGTTCCCAAAAACGTCTCATTTTTCCGGGAGCCACGTAGATGTAACGCCTCAAACGAAAAAACAAATTGGTCGTCCGCAAGAATTTTCCTGACGCGACGTACAATTGTTACGATTTTACGTGAATTTATTATTATTAAATTTTATTTTAAAATACGATTATTTTTTTCTACATTACGTGCATAATGAAAAAGCGATACCATAAATAACTTCATCTGTTTTTAGGTGTATAAGAACTTCGTCAATATCTATATCGACGTGTGTCCTGCACTATCCATAGGCTCTCTGAAGCTAAGCTGCACAATCAAAACATACTTATCGTTCCTACTCGGTACAGTCGAGCTCGTCATGCTACAGGCGGTGAGAAAAGAGATAGCTGCCAGCCATTAAATTCCAAGATGCAATTATTGCTTCCTCCCTGCAGCCCCGTGAATGCGGAATAATCCCGGCAATTTTGGGACTTCGGACTTCGAACGTGCGTTATATATATATATACACCCAAGGCACTGAAATATCGTTCAGTTGAGGCAGTGCGCGATGTCGAGGGTGGGAGAATAATATTCTCGCTGGCTACCGACCTGATTCGATTCCACGAGAGCCCGCGAAGTCGACGAGGGACCGGAAAAGGAGTTCAAGCGGGCTGGATATCGCGATAGGAATTTCTCGGTGAAAAGTTTTACCTATTTGCGCTTATACGCCTGACGTCCAGAGAAAATAGTTTTCGACTGTTAGTCGAGCACGCCAGCCACTGGCATCTCGGTAATAACGGGCAAACAGTACTAATTTCGACGGTCGGAAGGGTCGTTGAGTTCATCGCGAATGTCCCACAGCTATGGCTATTTCTGTGCGAACTGGAGACTCTCGCCTCCACATTTTCACGATCAAGTTTCACCAAAAAAGTAGCATAGTCCTCAAGGTATTCCTTTCACGAACTCGAATATTCCAAAATTGATTGCTTTTCGTACATAATCGTGTAAAAATTAAGGGTGTCTCAAAATTGCCATTTTTTTGTCGCGTACATACGTACTAAACCTTGACAACTGGCATCAGGAAGTATTGAGGTTTAGTCATGGAGAATTACACGATCAAGGAACGCATAGAAATGGTTATTTGCTGCATACATACTGAAAAGTCTATGCCAATTATCCACAGATCATTCCGGATCTCAAGGAAACAACTGCACGCACTATTAATGAAATTGTATTTCACACATAACCTCCCTATTTGTACCTTATATTAAAATTAAACTATTCGTACTTTCCAAATAAATCATACGTTTTATTAATAAATTAAAATGTCATGTCATTTGAAGACACCCTATACATACCAGTATACTGGTAACATTTCTTTGGTAACTTTGGTATCATTTCTCTCGTTATTCGTATGACACGCCTAGACACCTTCGATCATTTCCACTTATCGTCAAGCCTCTAGGTCCAGACTTTGTCGCGCGTATATTTATCATTCAGAACGGAAGTTACGGCACGTTGAAACTCTTCTAACCGAGTAACTTTGTACTTCAAATGGCATTACCTTGAGCTTTGCATACAACTGTGAAGTTGGTGATTTCATTTAGTGGGAAACGCTTGGCATGTGGTCGCCTCACGTGTCTGTTTTTTATGATCTGGTCGTTCCGTTTGAGGGGACTCGTGATCTCCATTTGAAATTTCCTTCGGCCAGGCTTGTCTCTTCTGGAACACGCATTTCTGTCGTGTCTTGGGTCGGAACGTGGGCGATCTAAGCTCTCTCTAAAAATGTCGATAGTCTCCTAGCATTCGCAATTTTACGCTATGCTAATGCAGCCAGTAGGTCGACCTTTTAAGACCCCATAACCTCCATATGTTTTATGACAAAGAGGTGAATTTGAATCGTTAGATTTTTTGGAAATTCTGAATAATTAGGGAAGTAATACCCATATTGTACTTTTTTCTGGAAGACGTTTAGCGGTGGACACTCTCTAGCTTAACCGGCCCATCTGAAATCTAAAAACCAAACGGGTTATTCAAGCTAATAATAAATACGAGTCATTGACGATTGTCGATTGTTGAAAATATCTTTTTTAACAACGTGGCGATGAATTGAAACTAGAGAATACAAAATCCATGAAAAAAGTCGTCCTTCTTCCATAAGTATTGAAAAATGGAAATGAATTTTTAAAAAGTGAGATCGTCAACGACCTTTGAATGTTTCTCATTGTATCTCCTGTAAATTTTGGAACAATCCTCCAAGCAGTCCACGAGATATCATGTCCACCGACTTTGAAAGCAGTGTTTCGGGAAAAATGCTTTTCAAGTTTGAAGTATGATGCTGCTACCGCTCGTCCGGCTGCCTGTTAGAAGCTGTTGCTTATACAATTTCAGAAATATTTCAATCAAATTTTCAGGCGGTATAGGCAAAGAGTGGTACTATCGAATGAAAATATTTTTGGAAAATACAATTTTTTTACCCACTTGGGTAGTTGTAGCCCGTTACATAAAATTGGAGAACCATCCTCAAACTAGCCGGATGTTCCTTCCTCGCACATGTATCACGCATAGTGCATTAAAAAATGACGCTCGATTCTCGGTATAAGCTCGCGGCCGGACTTTTGCCCGTTTTCACCTATGCTACGGATCGAAGTAACTTTCCAGCTACTCTACTACCGCAATATCTACTCTTCATACCCTTGCGGACACAGGCACTCCCAGCTACCATAAAATGGGCAATCCCCGAGCTTTTAATATACGCAAATGACGTTACGCTTTGGAACTAAATATATTTGCATGCAAAACAGCAATCTTCTTTGAGCTCTCTTACCAGGACTCTTTAACGCGCAGCTTCGTTATGAAAAATAGGTCACGTAATAAATTGCATGTTAACCTCTGAGCCGCAGTTTTAGTCTGCGCTAGTGGATGGATCACGGTGTAGTTTTGGTGTCTCAATTAGAATGCAATATACGCAGGTATGACACTTTTTTCGTTGAACATATATCGGTTGTCGCTATTTAAAAATATGCAATGCCGAATAATGAAATATTGTGTTAATATTTACCGGGGGAAATTGCTAGTTTTTATGATTTTTTTTTAAGAACGACTCCTTGCCCATTTTTTTGGCGTAGGGTGTGGTTTATTTCTACTTTTGGCTGTTACGTGGTATTTTGTTTTATTGAGCTTTAACCGTCCCTTGGCACGCTGGGTCATTTTGACTCGAAAGAATTTGAAATAAAATGCTCACTTTCCTAAAACTGCAGGTTTTTAATAATTTTTTACAATATTTCAACTTTATACTTTCCGAATTTTAATTGTGCAGACGTATCAAGAAATGTTTGTAGTATACCCCGGATTTTTTTCAATATAAACCGTCCAAAGGGTTGGTAAGGGCAGGTGGATGGGGTTCTATCCGGGTCAAATGGAACCAGTGTGCCAAAGCCATGGCCAATTATAAGTGTGTCAAGGAAGAGTTGAAAATGGTGGAGGTATAGCACGGTCTTCTAAACGGGTTGCGGCGGATGTTGTCAGAAAATTGTTCTTTTATTAACACTCATACGCAGAATATGAACCAAGAAATAGTGACGAATGTTGAAAATCGATTAAATGGTACGTTTTGAAACAAACAAATTGAACTTTTCGAAAAAAATGGCTACATTTCGCAATCAAAAAATACTTTCAAACATTTTTTTTTAAACATGCAGGGTCATGTATTAAACAATAAGGTTAGAAAAATGTATCTTAAATTTCATCAGAATATGTCGTTTTTTACCTATACGTCGGGCCAGTTTTGAAGATGCAGCTCAGAAGACTGTGGCATACCTCTACCATTTTTAAAAATTAATAAAACAATATATACCACCTAACAGCCAAAAGTAATAACAAAACATACGCTCAGTCTCAAAAATGATGAACAGATATTTTCTTTTAAAAAAATCATGGAAATCAGCAAATTTTTTCCTCGCCTAAAGGTATCTCCCCCCTTAAGGAACTCTTACTTTCATACTGTCGCCAATGAAGTTATTCTGATTTTCTTGCTCCAGCAGCTTGCCAGTCTAGTCTCGATGGACTGAAATCCAAGCGCATGAAGTTTGATCCCAAACTTCTCGGAGTACATATATACCGTGAGGTCTTAAGCTTTCTGTAGCTATACGCGACTGCAGGAGTCCGCTTTTGTCTCCATAATCGACGACTTACGAGATGCTGATATTAAAATATTTAGAATCGATCGATAGCGATTCACAAGCCATTGATGAACACGGAAGTGCCCGTACATTACTCAGCATGTTTGTCGAAAGGCTAACGTTGCCATTGCAGGGATTATACAGTCTCGCAGTTGTTTGGCCTGAGCGGACAGTGGTGAAGTACCTACTAAACGGGCGAAGTCTGCAGGGTTCGGGTATATTACTTATTGGCATTGACTTCTGCGACCACAATGCAGTCACGCCTCATAAAGAATAAGCCAATTTCGAGTCGTGTCATTATAGTCTGGCTATCACTGGTGTTTTTTTTATTATAAAATCATTACTTT
The DNA here is from genome assembly GCA_951751655.1 of Ophion costatus. NCBI lineage: Eukaryota > Metazoa > Arthropoda > Insecta > Hymenoptera > Ichneumonidae > Ophion > Ophion costatus. The sequence continues at coordinate 38,497,437 of OX632359.1, read as the reverse complement.
TATTAGCATATTCTCTGTCAATGTGATCTGTTGAATGGCTGAATGGAACAACTGAAAGTTAACCCTCAAAGTGTGAAGGGGGGTCGAATGTGTCCGGGCCCAAATTACTTGTTCAAATTTATTTACGCGCATTGCTTTATATTTGTTTAAAGAAAAACATATTAAAAATAACAATATCCGAAAAATTCTTGTTCGTACTTCGAAAGGACATCCTCAGGATGAACCATGAATTTTTACAGATTTTTTCATCAACAATTGTGTGCTTGGTAGCGCGCCGCCGAAAACGACCCCCCTTCACACTTTGAAGGTGCCAAAAACCCCTTCACACTTTAAGGGTTAATCTTCGATTGCGAAAATAATCAGATAAATCGATGTTTTCAAGGGATACGGATACTTTTAAGAGTATTACTTAAGGGGAGCCTGGTTGTAAAAATCGATAAATCACTATTTTCAAAGCCAATATATGTTGGCAGTATATCATCTTTCAAATGTTCCATGAAAATCTCAAGGTGATCGGATCAAAATTGATAGATTTATAGGCTGTTGTGTTGATGCCCGTTGGAACGCTTGGAGCGCTGTTCAAAACTTTCAAAGTTTTTTCCCGAAAGTACGTTTTCAAAGTCGATGAGCAGAATATTTCAAAAACTACTCCATCGATCTTGCTAAAATCTGTACGGTTTTTTCTAGATGTTAAAATATAGTATTTGATCGGAAGATTTTTTTTCCCGATCTATACCTTCGATTTGATTAACGTAAAATGGCCATTTTTCGCAGAATCAAGACTCTCACTTTGAACACGCGCATTTTCTTCTAATGTTGATATTTCGGAAATTCCATCGTTTAATCATAGGATAAACTAATTTACTAGCGAAATCTGTGTGTTTTTTAAATATTAAATAACCTGGTTCAGAAAGGCATTGTTCATCGCAAAATGCGTTTTCGAGAGGTACTTTCCAGACATCGCATCTGAATTGATCTAAAATATCTGAATATTTTTAGACAAAAAAATTACAGAGCGTTCTTCAGATGAAACTTTTTCAAATAACAATATTTTGTACACATTTTCCATTGCGATTTTCTTTTTAAAAACCCTAAAGATGCACTATTTCCAACTGCTACAAGAAGGCATAAACCGTTGATGTACTGACGACAACATTTTGGTGTACTGACAAAAACAAATTTATCCCCGGTCCGCATTTTGCCACCAATTCCTAATAATCCTTCTGCCAGTAGATCAATACGCTTTGCAGATTCCAGGCCTAATCTCCACTGAGAACGTGTTGATCCACGTTCATCTACTTTATCAAACTTAACTCAGCACGTCCTCTAACCCAACTAACCATACTAACATAATTCTTTTCTCTGTTTGCGTTGCAGACACGCTTCCTACGGCTGAAAACCACCCACTAACAAAGCATCCCTGAGGTACGATCAAAATTTGCCCGAGAAACTTGCACACCGCCTCGAATACCGCCAGCCGTCGAACATTCGTATCCATGAACTGGCTTAGAAAAGATCCCGCGCGATCATGCTAATTGGGGAAAATGCGAAGGGCGATAAACGGATTGAAGCTGGATCTTACGGAGAACACGCCAGGTAGCTCATCGAGCTTGTCGAGGCTGCCAAATTTAGTTGAGCATGCTGAGATCTGTCATCAGGCAACATCGGCTGGGATAGGCGAGAATTTGAGCAGCAAACTACCGAACGTAGTGGAGGGCTCGATGGACTATGGTAGCGAGCGAAGGTCCTCCCGTTACCTGGAGTACGAGCCGAAGATCAGCTTCCAGGACGGACAAACTCTATCGAGCACTTATGCGAGCCAGGCTGGCGGTGATTACGGGAATGACCCACGACCGACATACTCGACGCGTAGCTTCGACCGAAAAACGGCCGCCGCGGCCAATTATAATCATGAGAATCACGAGAGATACGACAACACTCGGATGTATCCCGAGGAGGGTCATCTGAGATACGACAGACGAACGGAAAGGAGCTATCAGGAATCAGACCTCGATGCTCCTTACGATAGGACCGACACCGCAAAGTTGCGTGGCTACACGTCCGATATACAGGAGGGTGGTAGAAGATATTCGCGTGATCTTACGGATTATGAATATGCTGCTCGTTACGCCGAGGAGACTCTCAAGCTTGAGCCGAAAAAGTCCGATGCCTCGCATCATCATACGGCTTCGAAGATCTACGAGCCTGTTGCGACTGCCAAGGGCTATGAGGCACTAACCGCGAAGGGATATGATTCTGGAATCAAGACCAGAGACTCCTCCTACGAGCTTGGCTCATTCACCAATCAACAACAGCAACAGGACATCGTTGGTGGCAGAAACTATGACAGCAAGTATCATTCGGTCGGCAAGATGTACGGGACATTGCCCAGATACGAATCTTCGGGGGGCAAAACTTACGATCCCAATTACGAGTCCAATTCAGCATCGGGCGGAAGATCATTCGATCCGAAATACGACGATTCGAGTTACGATCCCGGCACAAAGGCTACCAAAGGCTTCGATCCATCTGGTTCCAAATACGACCTAACGACATCCAAGAGTTACGAGAGATCCAAGTACGAGCCCGTTTCCAGATATCAAGATCCGCCATCATCAAAGTCCTACGAACAAACCCTGAAGATCGGCGAAATGAGCACGGCTCTCGGACAGAAGCAACAGCAGGGCTCGTCGGTTTACTCGCGAAAGCAGAATCAGGAAGTTCGAGACTCCACATCCGGAGCTGCCGCAGCTGGCTCGTCGGAAAAGACGAATGGCTATAGAAAAAACAACTTTGAGGCTTATGGCGTTTACTCCGACCCTGAGGACGATCACGGCTTTTTGGCTGACAAAAAAGCACCTCAGTACGCGTACAAGGGAGTTGTCGTTAACGTCAGCGGCGAGTCGACTGTCGTAGATCAGAAGAGAACCAAAGATGGCAGACAGACCGAAGTCCCGCGAAGTCCCTGGTGCCGACCCACCATTCTTCTTCTTCTCCTTGTGCTTCTCGTCGTCGTATTTGTCTTCATTGCCGGAGTGCTGCTCTCGTTCAATTGTGAGTATAAGACACTTTTCGAAGCAATCTTGTGCTCGTGCTTCACACCATAGTCGATTGGAAACACATTTATTTTCTTCGATATAATAGAATTTGTTTCAGGACGTTGAATGAGTTCTCACTGTTTTTCAACAGATGGCGTTACCAGAACTGCGTGAGTGTAGTTAAGATGGTAACGCATCTGTAAAGAAGTACTATAAGCAAGCTTGCCATTCAGTGTACGTCATTTCGCTATAGTGTAAACAACTTTTGCTGAAGCACATAGGATGCTTGTTGAGACTTACGGCGACCATGCTCTGTCGGAAACAACATGCAGATATTGGTTTAGACTATTCGAAAATAGTTATTTTAATGTGTTGAATTGGAGGCATTACTTCGTGGAAGCTCATGTGAGCATGAAAAAATCAGACGCTATCTTATTTGTTTGACGCTATCTGTTTGATGCTAATGATCGGCAGAATCATTTGGCGTTGATCCCACCACAGTTTAGAATCAGTTAGCATCAGGTTTGATTTTTTTTTAATCAAGCATTAGTTGTCACGAAAAAATAGCGAGAACTTATTGAACATCCCAATATTTAAGTGAAAATTCATGACTTTACTGATTCGTCAACTTATTACGAATCTACTATTAGCATCAGTTCTAGCAGTTAACCCCATGTTTTCTTCAGTGAGATCTGTCTTTTGAACGGCAGGATATTCCGTTACAAAGCCCTCCCTACAAATTTTGCCTCCTGTGACTGACACTTCCACTCACAGTACCGATTGCTGGACAAGCCCCCAAAAATACGTAGGCAAAAAATGACTGCAAAATTTCAATCGACCAACCAATGCAGGGCTCCAATGTTTCACTCGTTGGTAGTCAGATGGTTGTAGCTGGTGCTCCATCGCATCATTGAGTTCGTGCAGTTTGTTTCGTCCTACCAACGACTATCGAAGACCTTCCCGTAGCTCAAGGTAAAAAGGCACTAGCCATAATTACGACAACGTGCAGACTCATCAGGGATTACTCAGCCGGGCGTTGGTAATTTGTTCGCAAAATTTGACATCAAGAGGCATTTGTCTTCTTCTTCTTCTCCTTCCTGACGTTGTTTTTTCTATTTTGGCAACGGTGCCTGTAATTTCCCTCATCGACGCGGGAGGGCTGGCTTCGTTCTTCCATCCAAGCACGTATTTACTCCGGACGTCGTTCACCGGAAAAGCGCCTGCACGCTACGTGTATAGGAGAGCACGAGAGAGCTCCAAAGACGATTCACCGTTAATGAGTCTCGATAGCAATTATTTACGGGTGTGTCGTTTGGCCTCGCGCGTCAAGCCAGCGACTAAGCTTGAGCAGCAGGGTAGGCGAAGAGAGCCGACAAGCCGGAGAAACCTGTAACAAAATGCTACAGACATCACGGGCTCTGATGTTATATCGCGGTGGGATGTCGTGGAGACACGTGCGGGCGATACGTTAACCCGTTGGCGTAACTGTCTCTCCTGCAGTTTTATGTGTCGAATTTGACATGCCGGTCACGTAGGGACTTGCTACTAGCGAAACTGTTCGGTTGGAATTACAATGTGTTCCGTAAAGAGACCGAGAGAGATGACGCCTTCGTGTAGAAGACCCGAGGCGAACGAAAGAGTAAGGAAGAAAAACGGACCACCACCCATGGCCAAGACTCTGAACCGTTGCAGGCTTGTAACGCGGCCAAGAGCGAGAAAGAGAAATAGCCGCGGATATACGTTGAAGGAAAGTGTTGAGAACGAAAGATTCGTGAAGCTGTCTGTCTCCTTCGGGGACTGAAAATACATTGTACAAAGTGAAGATGAGTGCAGAGATGACGATGAAATAGAAGGCATCTTCTCCGTCACCCTAACGCTATTTTCATTATTTACCGGGTACCCCTGAGGGGTTAGGCGTAGATGTAAAAGCCGAAAAATCACTCTTTTCAAAAGCAATATTTTTTGGCAGTATATCAACTTCTAAGTGGTCCCTGAAAAGTTCAAGATTATTGGATCAAAATGTACTGCTTTGTAGGCTGCTATGGTGGTGCGCGTCGAAACTTTAAACGCTTTTTTCTTAAAAGTACGTTTTCGAAGTTGGTGAGCAAAATATCTCGACAACTACTGCGTAGATCTTTCCGAAAATTGTCGGGCTTTTTCTAGATCTAAACTTATAGTATTTGATCGACGGATTTATTACGGTGTATACTTTTAATTTGATGAACGAAAAATGCCAATTTTTTGGCAGAAATCAGGACTCATTTTGAACACGCCCTATTTTTTTTCAATTTGATCTTTCGGACATTCCTTTGATTAATCATACGATACACTAAAATATTAACGAAATCTGTTCGATTTTTAAAAATTAGATAACCTGGTTCCGAAGGGCATTGCTCACCGCAAAAGACCGTTTTCGAGAGGTCCTTTCCGGACATCGATTATAAATATTTTTACACAAAAAATTACTCTGTTCTTCAGATGATACTTTTTCAAATATCTAATTTTTACAGACATTTATCATGGTAATTATCTTTAAAAAATTCCAAAAATTAGCTGTTTTTGACCTGTACAACTAGGCATAACCGGTTAAAAGGTAAACGTAGCAGACTGATGATATTTCTCCTTTCGTGATCATCTTACTGCTCGATTCGATCAAAATTTCACTGTATAGCCGCTGTGGTTAACATTTTTGTCCGAGTCGTTCATTATCATCATCTTGCATAATCATTTCATAACATTTTCCAATCCTTCGTCTTTTAATTATGTTTCCATTTCGTTCGTACCATCAGCAAATGATTGAAATACGTCGACTCAAGCTTTCAACGTTACAATTTTTCTCCCTATGTCTATTAAACTTTTCGAGACTCCCTACTAATTTCATTGTTCATGTGGAATTATTGGTCCAATAAAAATGACTCAAAGAGACGAAATAATACGTTTACCTCGCTCGTTGGGCAAAACCGAGCGCTCGGAGACCATTCCCAGTGAAATGAGAGAAAATGCGATCGTAAAGGGTGTACGCACGTTAGACATACGTGACAAGCATTCGTAGTTGCAAAAATGAAGAATCCATGTTATACGTATCACATAAAGGGATATAAAGGATCCGCTATCCGGAGTCGAAAAGCATCCGGGATATTTCGTAGCATCATGCCACCGTGCGAGGAAACGAGATATTTAGAAAAGAGTCGTGATATTCTTGCGCCATTCGTCCAGATTCTTACTCTTACTTCCCATTTTTCCTATCCTCTCGTATCCTTTCTTTTACGTTTTCTCGCCCCGTCACTCGCCCGGAATATAAAACGTTCGATTTTCTTTTTCACGAGATCCCCAGGAATATGGAAATCAGTGGTTACGAAAACCTTGATCTATATCACGTTTTCGCGCTTACATATTATCCGATTGAAGCTGAAACGAATATACAGCCCTGCTTTGAGCACGAAAGTGCAAAGTGTAGCGACCCGGATCTTTATCACACTCTTTTAGGGATTGCCGCCTATGTTGGTGCGATCCTGGCGGTAGCGATCGTGTCGTTGAACACTATCGGAGTCTTATCTCAGGACTACCTGCTGAATACATTAATCCCTATTCTCTTACATACGGAAGGATATAACTTGATGCGCTTCCTCGTGAAGACATTTGTCGGAGAGTCCCCAGATCCTACCACATCCCTATAGGGATTCGATAGGCACGCTGCACGTAGGGAGTCCACATTGATATCCAGGTGGATTCCGCACTATGTTTCACTGACGTTGTTTGAGAATGGTTTATTTAAAAATTGCTAACCGGAATTTATTGGATCCCCCAAAAAAGTATCCTCTTCCGATCATGTGCACAAATTGGGGAGTCCCAAAATGTACCCATATTTCCATAGACATCTGTTTTGGAGGCCACATTGGGATCCCTACAAAAGGAGTCTTTATTGAGATCCAATTGGATTCTGCACTGCTCCTCGATGACTGCCATTTGAGCATGTTCATCACGTTCTAATCGAAATTATGTGAAACGTCACGAGCAGAAATTCGGCGTGTTAAAACATAACCTGCACAACAAACGATATTTACAATGGGTTGTCAGTGATGCGATTAGATCCATTAGATGCGATTAGATCCATTTTTTAGATATACTTTTTGAAGCGATTTATATTTTTTCAAGGTAAGATCTGTACTTTTTTGAGTTCCATGCATTTTGTGTATCTGTATATTTCGTTTAGAAAATTTAACGTACAGAATGCGATGGGTTCCATCAAGAATGGTCTCGGATTCTGTTCGATAATGTGGGAATACTATAGGATTGAAAATGGACGCGAACACTCTAATGGGGAATCCCGATGAGAATCCAATGTACGAGCGTTTGAATCTAGGGACCCAATGGATAACTGGATCCCCATACTTTAGAGATCTTAGAGTGATGGACAAACGGAGCATAGAGACGACCCATTGGCTCCCATCGGGAAGTGAGGACAAGTATGGGAATCGAGTTGAATCCCTACGACAATTTCTGCACGGCACTAGAACAAGATACCCAATTACAAAAAAATATACTTTTTTATTAAAGCCATATAGGGAGAAGCCAACAAAGAGTATGCACTTTATAAACTTTTATTTCTAGAAAAATCAATCTTGGTAATACACTTTGTACTTCTTATTTAAATAAAGCTTTGGTCATTTAGCAACATTATTTAAAATATAAATCTTAAGCAACAATCTGGAAAATGTTTGAACAGGCTTGAACTTAGAATTCGTCCCGCGCGTACTCTTAGGGTGCTGCGTTGTAAAGTGTACGTAGTCAGAACCTTATATAGAAGCTAAGATGGACTGAGAGCGGAGCAGTGGTAAGGAACAATGGTGAGAGTGCGCACTCTTTGGGTACGTACTCTTACCAAATGCGTGTTTTTAGTCTATGGTCACTATAACTTCCGTAATCAAGCAAAACGGCGACATGATCTTTCAATAAAAATAATTTTTTTATCACAAATGTCAAGTATACTAACATATGTTGGTCGCAAATTAATCGCAAACCTTACAGAACGTGCTTAAGGGGGAATATACCTTCGTGAGGGCAAAATCAAGGGTCATTTTTGACAATTTATTTAAGAAAAACACAACAATATTTTTAAATTCAGTTTTTTATTCTTATTAGTATAAGTCTTAATGTAAAAGAAAAAGAAATGTTTGAAATTATTTTGAAACAAAATGGTAGCGCAGTAGTCGATGAAAGAAAACTCCTTTTTTTCATAATCCTCTACGCGCGTATTCGCACAGGTCATATTTTCAAGCTAGAACAAAGTCAATTTTCGCTAGAACAAAGAATAAAGTTCAATTGAACAAAGTCAATTCGTACAGGGTAGTTCTCAAGCTAGAACAAAAAACGAAACATATTTTGAAAGTAGATATAAAAAACTAGTCCAGTACGTAGGGGGTTTTTTAAAACATTGATTTTAAAGAAATAGCGTGAATATGAACAACAACAAAATTCATAAAAAATCGGTCGAATATCGATCGTGAAATGTTTAAATTTCAACTCATCGAAAAAATCCTACGTACTGAACTAGAAAATGTTGTCAAGAAGCTACAGCCAAAATTTCACGTCAATCGATTGAAAACTCGAGGCGCTACGCATACGCCCGTGTCTAAAAACGTACTTTCGAGGAAAACGCGTTTAAAGTTTGTCAATTATCAATCAACGATAAAAAAAATTCTTTTACTTTAAGACTTATACTAACATGTATAAAAAACCGAATTTAAAAATATTGTTTCGTTTTTCTTAAATAAATTGTCAAAAATGACTCTTGATTTCGCCCTCAGAAAGGTATATTCCCCCTTAAAACTGTTAAGTGAGATCAATACATAGAACATTTATTATCAGTCAAAAAATTCGAAATAAATCCCTCGACGCAGCGAGTTGTTGTCCAACACCTTGACATGCTATATGTCACTGACAGCTTAGGTGATGTTGCCAGCACAAGAAAAAAATAAAACAATTAAAAGCCTTGCATACTCTTTAGTAGCGCGCACTCTTTGGTGACTTTATCCTAAAATATATTTCTACCAAAACCATACTCGCGGATTCTGAAACACCGAACACTGCGATGAACCAAGATTTTCCGATAACAACGCGTTGCACGGACAAATTGGTAAAACGCTATTAACTTCCGCGATACTGTATTCCATGCGTAAAATCGAAAAATGCAGATAGTCGATTCGCGTTGGAGTTCACATGGATTCCCAATAATTCTCATCGGAACAATAAAATCTATATTACTGCACATGGCCTCCGTGGCGAGCTGCCATTAAAAAAAAAGTTGCATCCGCAAAGGGTGAGGTTGAAGCATTTTCACGCGGTGATATACCATTCCCATCGGCTGAATTTGGCATCGACATCGACCGGCGTATTCGTAGCTTCATTTTCGGGCAAAGTTTTGCGCCCGGATGGACAGCAATCAACCTCGGTATTGTCCACGAGGTTGCCAGCCAGGACAACACATTTACCGCGTCTCCCTCGCGAATCATCCAAACTCCGGTCAGATCAGCCTCGACCTAGTCCGCTCACGCGCACTCACACTAAGTATCAAAAAAAGCCCCGAAGTAGTGGCTCGTCCTTTTTCGAGAATGGTAACGCTGGCGTTCTGGCGAGCTCGACCTTCTCGTTCCCCAAATATTTCGCAATTCGATTTGGGCATTTCCGTCACTCGGTATAGGACACATTAGGGTGATTGAAAAAAATCGACGGTTTTTTTTTCTTCCGATTCGCCTATTCGGTAGTTGCAGTAGGGTGAAATCAGACGCCTGTTTAAATACGACCCCTTGATATTAATATTTGGAGGAATATTTGGAGGAATTTGGAATTAAATATTAACATTGCGATTTTATTTTTCTCATGCTAATAACATGGAGACTTTGCTTGGTACTTGTGCTTTTTCCAACTCGTCAACGGGTAAATGGCCAACGATGCCCATGGCATATTCTTGTAGGGAATTTAACTCTTTATAAAAAAGATCTCTTATCGTTTTGTATTAAATCTAGTCTTTCAAAAGTTATTCAAGGTCAAAGTTTTCAGCCCTTTTCGGCCAAACTATCAGAGTTGTTACGAAGGGCCGTAGAACCTTTTTTGTAGATCATTTCATCTTCTATAAAATCATGTCATTATATAATTAAAAATGCAATAGTTAAATAGTTAATGGCATTGCGAATTCATTTTTTGGAGAAAAGTTGCCATTTCCGTGAAATTAATTGTTATATTAACCAAAAATATTAATAAAAAGACGCAAATTTTTATAAAGTTGCTTTTCAATGTTCAGTGTTGATGAAAATTGTGAAACACATAAGAATTTTTTTGTTTTATTTATAATTTTTACTGAAACAATAAATCTTCAAACTTTAAATATAAAAGTTATGAAAAAAATTCTTAATAACTTTTCCGTACTGTAAATAAATAATGAAAAGTATCTTCATAAAAATTGCCGTCGTTTCTAAAATATCTTTGAATAATATTATAATTAATTTCACGGAAATAGTACAATTCCCCAAAACATGTATTGCTAAGGCCATGAACTATTAAACTATAACATTTTCAAATAGTTCAATGTCATGATTTTATAAAGAATGAACTGATCCACATAAAAGGCCCCATGACATTTTGTGACAAGTCTTATAGTTTTGGCGGAAAAGTGAGAAAAATCTTGAAATCGACTATAAATTCAACTTTGAACAGCTTGGATTGACCTAGGATAACTTTGGAAAGAGTAGATTTATCAAAAATCGATAAGAGACCTTTTTTATAGAGCATTCAATTCCCCGGAAAAATATGTCTTTGGCATTGTTGTACTTCTACCGGTTGGCGAGTTATGAAATTCTAAAGTACCAAGCTTTGCTTGGTACTTTAACTTGGTAAATTTATTAGTTAGATTAGTTAGTTAGAATAATTAATTTATTAGTTAGAACTAATTAGCTTGGAAAATAGCACATCGCGATAAGGAACCTCTAAATATGGATATTGAGGGCTCATATTTCAACATGCATCTTATTTCACCTTATTGCAACTGCGGAATTGGGGAATTTAAAGAAAAAAATAGTGGATTCTTAAATCACCCTAATACACATATACAGAGTGTTAATATGATCTATGCAAAACCTTGAGGGGCTGATAGTTCACCTCGTTGAGAGCATATCTAACCTAAGTTACGTTAGTCCAAAGTATAACGATTTCGAGTTATCATGGTTATAACAAATATAACTCGTTTACCTCTGATGTTAATGCTATTAAAAAAAATAGCATTAACATGAGAGGTATTTCTATTTTTGACAAGTTTTTAATTATTCAACACGTCCCATTTAGTTAGTTGTGTGGATACAGATGATTATATTGGTGTTTTTCGATTGGATCCACATTAAGCTAAGACGCAAATAAGTTTTTAGTTACCAATTATTGTCTGTTTGAACATTAAGAACGAGTTCGTACCTAATTTAGGCAAATTTTTCAAAAATCATACCTGGCATAAATCCAAGTCCTAAGACTTTGGACTAGGATAACCTAGGGTAGATATGTTCTTAACGAGGTGACTGATCGCCCCTTAAGGCTTTGCGTCGACCTTCCTAACAGCCTGTATACAAAGAATTACCCAATCGAGCCCCAATTCCAAACCTGCCTCCAACGTCATTCAAGCGATTCGATGTAATTATTTCGTACACGGACGCAGAAGCCTCAGAAAAGCACCGGGTCATTCCGGGCTCTGATGAATCGTCCAGGCAGACTAAGAGAATCCGCAGATGGAATACAACATTTAACGGCTCCATATATTTTCGAACGCGGCAGAATGTGTAGCTGGAAGGGGCAGCGATGACGAATTTGTAAGATGGAAGAGTGAATAAAAGGGTTATATATGAGGCGCCAGACGTCTATGGCCTTTCAGGGAGGCGAAGAGAAGAAAAGCCACAATCTGGTGCGCTCCGGGCTTTGGTCCTGTCAGTCCGGCACCAGCGTCTCTTTCTCGCTTGCCAACTTTACGTGGACGATCTCTTAGTAGCACGAAAGAGAAAAGAACAAAAAACCGAAGCTGAGCAGAGTTCGGGGATTTATCGGTGTTAGACTTATTAACTCTCCAGTGAAGTTAACATTAATCTCGGAGCGGTGAACTCTGCTGGGAGAGGAACTCTCCTTCGAGCAATTCCGAGTCTTTCACCCTCCCCCCTCCCTCTGATCGACAGCGGCGTCTTCGGCCCTCACCCCTCATTTTCATCCCTCTCCTTCAATCACCTGTTTTTTCTCTCGTAGACGCTCCACTCTCAACCCTCTCGCTTCCTTCAGCCGCCTCCATCGCTATCTTCCTCGTTCTACTTTCTCTCGTTACACGCGTGGTACTCAAGTCCCATGCTCACCCGCTGCAACCCCCGGCCACCGAATCCCTTTTCAGTCTTTCTTCATTCCTTACTTCCACATTCCTCCGGCCAAGCCCCTGGGACTGACAAAAATGAGACCGCGACTTCAAACGTGAGTGGACGTTTGTACCGAAAACTTGCGGATAATAATTTTTATATTTAGTTATGCGCCTTGTAAAAAAATGTTCAGCTCCAATTTGTGGAAGGATCAATGGGATCAGTAGAGAAATGAAGAGTATTTTGAAATCAGGATTCCAGTATCACTAAGCGTAAAGTCAACAAATGTTCTTATCACTGATGAAATCGACCTTTTGGGCATTAATTGGCAATTAATCAATCAGCAAAATGCGATATCTAGAATATATATATATTTTTCAATTGGTGCGCAAAAAGGTCCGCTCATATGCTTCAAGTCGTGCAATTCTTTAATCTTCTTTAGGAGTTATGTCTGGTTGTAAAAGTAAAAAAATTACTTTTTGGAAAATCAATATATTTTGTCAGTATAACATCTTATCAATGTTCTCTGAAAACTTCGAGGTGATGGAATCAAAATTGCCCGACTTATGGACTGTTATGTTGACTCCCGTCAGAACGCTCGGAGATGTAAAAATATAAGTATTTGATCGTATGATTCTTTTTCCGATGTACACTTTCGATTTGATGAACGAAAAATTCCCATTTATTTTTGCAAAATTCGAGTACCTTATTTTGACCCCGCGCCATTTTTCAAAATTGATATTACGGAAATTCCTTCGATTCATAGGATAAACTGATATACCAACGAAATCTGTTTGATTTTTTTATATTAGATAACTTGATTCAGAAGCGCATTGCTCACCGCAAAAGACGTTTACGAGAGGTGCGTCCCGGAAATCGGCTGTAAATCGGTTGTGATTGAATATTTTTATGCAAAAAAATATCAGTGTTCTTCAGATGATACTTTTTCGGATACATAATTTTAGTGGAAATTTATCATTACGATTTTCTAAAAAAGTCCCAAAAAGAAGCTGTTTTCGACTAGGCATAACCCGTTAACTCGTGCTGCTGCTATATTCTCTGATATTATTTACTACTCACATCCCCCTGATAAATTATTGACAAGAGAGACGCATACGTCAAAACCCGAAACCCCCTGACAGCTTCCAAAATTTGTTCGGGTTCTATCTCGGATGTCTTAATCCGCTCGATCCCGGGGGTTGTCATTCCAGTAACTTTTCCTATCCCGCGAAGACCTTTTTTCTCGATTTTCCATCGACGAAGCTATCCTCATCTCGGTAGTTCCGTCCGCTAATTCGTCGTTTTCTTATCGGAGGGCGCCACCAAAACTAACTTCGTCTGGCTCACTCTCCCCCTCTCTCTCTCTCTGTCTCTCTCTCCCTCTCTCAAGATTCACGTATTCGTCCTTGCCTGCACAGACACATCGTTGGAGATCTTATTTCTCTCGACGATGGTTTAATTAACGACGGATAATTTATTCGGAAAATTTCGCTACGCCTTTGGCGCGAAGTGTGAGTAATATATATATATATATATATATATATATATATATATATATATATATATAGAGAGAGAGAGAGAGAGAGAGAGAGAGAGAGAGAGAGAGAGAGAGAGAGAGAGAGAGAGAGAGAGAGAGAGAGAGAGAGAGAGAGAGAGAGAGAGAGAGAGAGAGAGAGAGAGAGAGAGAGAGAGAGAGAGAGAGAGAGAGAGAGAGAGAGAGAGAGAGAGAGAGAGAGAGAGAGAGAGAGAAAGAGAGAGAGAGCAGACGATATGGCGGAGAGAATACCTCGCGCCGACGAACGCCGATTAGTCTTCGGTCTTTATCTTCGTGTAACAGCTCGAAAATTTACACTTTACGGTATCCGTGAAAGGGAGAGTCGCGTTGAGTAAAGTAAAACTACTCGTTATAAAGGAGATTGCACAGGGGAGTCAGATAATCCGATTCCCATCGGGGATTTTCTTTTTCGCCAAACCAATACTTTCTTTCTGCCAATAACGGCACTGCAAAACAAGTTACCTTATCACGATGTGATTCGTTATACCTTCCCAAAAGGAACTACTTCAAACTTAGACTTTGCTACGAGATGCAACGAAGAAAAGAAACAAAAACGGAAAACCCAGTAAAGACGAACTCCAACCCATCATCGTCCAAGATCAACTGAGTTTCGTAGACTCAAATGAAACATCAATTAATGAAGCGTATACGATTTAAATACACAGTAAGGTAGTTGGCCCAGTAATCCACACCTTAAGCAGATCGTTCGACTTTGCAAATCTGTAGAGCTCAACTTGGAAAGTGAGTAGACGTCGTTTTAAGTCAATGATCAGTTTTTTTTTTTATGACGAAGAAGAACGTCATTAAGTAATCGCCATTTGAACGTCCCATTAATTGTCACGTGTGTTTAAACTGCTTTAACTATTTATGCAAAGGTCCGTAGGCCTTTGTTGCCTCGATTGTGTCTGCATATAGGACTGCAGAATAATTCTGAGTCACTTATAAGGAAAATCACTTGAGTGTCAGCCTTCGATTTTGTTGAAACTCATATATACGATAAATTGAAAATATTAAACATGTATTTTTTTTAACTGTAGGAAACTCATTATTAAGGGGGGAAACGACCTCGATACTTGATAGTTGATAGAATCAACATATTCGCCGCGGCTGAATATGTATTATTCGATTATTTTTGGATACGTATACTTACGAATATGACAACGCAATACAACAGAGTAAATACCGCCTAGACGCTAATATATCACAGATCCGCACGAACGACTGATCCTCATCTTGAAATACTTGTTTCATGTCTAAACATCGTAATCACTACGACTCTGATGACCACTGGGCCGACCACCTCATTATGAACACACCCTTCATATCAAAACCTCAACTTAGAGTTCCCAAAGCTCGTCTTTTCGTTCCTTCCAGTTGAATGTGCACTATCGATTCTCGGTTTCTCCTAAACGTTCTCTCAATCAACGACGTATCGTATTCTACCGTGGTTCATCATGCATGACTACCAAGCATTGTGTTCCAATTGAATAAGTTCCATCAGCATCCCAATGGTACGCAATAATGTTGACGTTCATTAGGGTTAAAACAGGAAAAGGAACGCCTCATGCAAAAAAAAAAAAATACGACGCAGCGAGGGGTCCCAAGGTTCCATCACCGACGGGTTGCAAAGATCCATTAAGAAGAGACGACGGATTGCACTACCGTTGATCAGCTCGATCGCACGATGCATGTCCATTCACAGAACTAGCGATGATGGCTCACTCTCGCAATTTGCCTCTCGTGTTCTTTGGCGTCCATTTCCGTAAATTCTGTCCTCATCTTTGTGCGTGAATGGACTCACATATATCGTATTTGTTAAAACGTCATTGGGACCGTAAGCAGGCTATGTGTAATCGACTAAAGGCGGGAGTTAGCCGGTTGTGGAATCAGCGCAGTTAGCAATTTTTCAGAGCGCCGGGATGACTGTGCGCGCTCAACCCAACACGGAACGTTTGCCGGCGTCAGGGGTGGCTCGACAGGCAACAAATTCCGGAGTTATCCTGAAGGTAGCACATACAGTCCGTGTTCCTAGGGACGGTCGAGAAGAGTGCGAGAGAGAACGAAGGCTCCGGTTGTGTACAAGAGGGCCCGAAGAGAGCGAGTGAGAGAGTATTGGAAAGAGTAGACGAGTCAAGAGAGATTGAGAAGGCGAGGAAGGGAGAATAGACGACTGGAGGTAGAGTTAGAGAGGGAGAGAGCGAGGGAGAAGGGTTACGAAGGGCGAGAGGCGGCAAGACAGGAAGAACGGCAGCACGAGGGCGGGAAGCGGGGGCGTTGTTGAACGTGACTATAGCTGTGAAAACGAGTTACGTTTCTCTCTGAGCCGGTTTAAGGTGCGAAGTACCTGCTAGCAATTAAACCGTTACCTGGAGATCCAATTTCGCCCAAGTCTAACACTTCACCTTCCCTTACTCTTCGACCGTTTTCTCCATCCCTCCTTACTTTCTAATACCTCATTGCTGGGCCCCTCTAACACTCGCTTCGATAATCTCCATTCCTTCACGGATTAACGTCAACAGTGCTCTATATTCAGGAAATTTTGTCCTTGAAATAACGTCGTCCGAGCGACACTTGTGTGCGTGTGTCTACGTCACACGAAGATTACTTTCGCGATGTATACCGTTGGCCAACGACGAGACCAACGTCATCATAGGTAATCCATTGCGATACGAATAGGGAGCAATTTTCACGCTTACGGTGGACTGCCACATCTGTATTATTGCCTGATGATCCGAATTGCCAAGTTTCCGCAAATTGGTCGAAAAATGTTATCACAGAGGGTGGTAAGAGCCTACGAGTGCAGACCTCGTACGGATGTATGCCACTTTGAAAACCACTCAGACTGGGAATGCACATGCTTTGGCATGTGGCGCTTTCTTTTCTACATGAGAATAAGGACGAAAAGGAGAATCGCGGGGAACGTTCATAAAGGCAGATGCGAACACGTGCCTTACATACTAAATTCTCGTTTGTTGCACCAGCGGTACCTTGGTTAGCCATACTAATACACACGTGCACACACACACATACGCGCACACAGACCCACACATATAGATCGATATGTGGTGGGCGTATATACATAGGGATTCTGCCGAGATGTTCTGCTCGGATGCTGGCTCCACAAGAGTTCCTAATTTTGCGTCTGAACCTACCTGCCAGTTTGGCTGCAGCTACGCCGAGACAGCGGGGCCATTGCCCTGAATTTTCCACACCGTCTACCAGCAGTATCGTTTGGACGTTGAGGAAAATTCTCCGAGGAAACGTTCCTTCCCCATCTTACGGTATCTGCTGTCTTCCCGCAAATGGCAGCTGGTTAAGCAGCTCACCGTTTCATTATCATGTGTTACTGGCTTGAAGGACTTGGAAAACGACGACCGTTTCCCTGTATACCCCAATCGAGCGAACGACGCTAGACGCCGCATTATCGATCTTGGCCAAACGTGTATGATGCCAAATGATGTATTCGCGTTGAATTCGATTAATAATTTCATTGACGATTAGATTCCGCAGTGTTGATTCAATCGACGTTAGTGGTCGAGCCGCATGGTGCTAATTAAGTGGTTGAAGTTTTGCCCGTAAATTTCAGTCAGTTAGTGAGAATTCACTTCAGCGGAAATTATGCTTCGTAATCTTATTAGAAAATTTGCGTTGCGAATAGTCTGGTCGAACGAAGTAGAACAGCTTCGTTCCATTTATAGACATCTGTAAGAAAGTTTATGCTCCGCTTGGAAATTGGTGGTGGAAATCGTTCGCCCCGTCAACACTTCTAAGGTGAAAGATATATTCGCTGCTCGCACAATAATGCGAACACTTGCCGTAATCAGCGTTCCGAGCGATTACGCGAGCACCTCTAACGCAAGTGGTTAAGTTCCAAACCGATTTCGTTCGTGAAAATTCTCATTACGAGACTCGTGCTTACCTCAGGCTAGATCGCTATAATTATTCGATTGTGGGGTTTCAGCACGCGCGCCCTGGAGTTTCATACCCAAATTCGAGACCCCAAGATAGGCGTTGTACACTTGGCGAACTTTGGCCCATTATAATGCAGTGTTTGTATACGTTTCTGAACGAATTGTTAGCAACGCGAGACAAATACCCCTTTCCATCGCTTCGGTACAATCTCACGGACTGCCAAGTTGACGATTCGAGTTTCCCCGGAGTTTCGTGTTACGGGAACAAAATTAAAAAAAAGACGAAGCGACGGAGACGACAGTAACGAAGCTCCTGTCGGAACGGAGCCACTCGTACTACTTGTCGTCATTGTGTATTGCCGTATTTCGCGACTTGCACGAAATTCCAAATCCAATCGAACATGAATAACTAGTCCGTGATCGGGCCTTTCCTTCGTCCATTGAAAGTGAATTTTTCATTGAACTTCTGCCAAGCGTTGATTAGTTTTCCGACGACAAGAAGAAATCTTTACTTCGCTGTAATAAGGCCACACATTTTTCTCTAAAAAGAACAAAAAAAAGAAATCTGATGCATGGACGAAAAATCAAAATGTTTCTACACAGATTTGTTGTAGTTTTGACAAAGATGTATGCCGAAGTTTCCGATGCACCGGAATGACTAGATTTTTCCACAGTTTTCGCCATTCCATTGAGTAGCTCCACGTGTACCTCGCACATTCATACATCTATTAAAGTCTGCTCACAGTTCTTGGAGTTACTGTAAAGTCTTTCCACGAAGTACCGAGACATTCTTTATCGTTTCAAACTTTCTTTGGCACGATTCGTCCCCCTTTTCACTTTGTTCTCCATTAGACGCCAAGATTGATCCGGGAAAGCGGTATTGCGAAACCGCTACGTACTCGAGCAAGTACGGAAACGACAACAATTAGTTATACCCGCCTTCGCATTCACTACTCGAAACACGCAACACAAAAATTGATGTTTTCAATAAGAAAATCCGATTTACTCTCCCCTTTGCTGCACGAGAAAAAAAACAAATCTTACAGGCACGTCACGTAGTGGCGGTCAATCTGATGTGAAGGAACTTGGAAATACTATGCCATACAGCTCAGACTGTGTAAGTGTCGCCCCCACAAAAGCCTAATGAGAATAAGCCCTCCCTTCGCTCGTAACAACTTCCCCGTAGTACCACAAAAATCCTTTTCACCGCAGCCCCCGCTGCAATATCTCCCCCATTTTTCTGACTTGGATTCTGCTGAGCGTTTAAGAGAAAAATCAGGCTTGATCGGGTACGAAGGGCAGAGCTATGAGATTGAATAATCTCATTGAATGCCCACATGTTCGAACTCGGTCCTTTCATACTTGGGTCTATTCCTCTGATGGACCTTGTCATGTTCAATACGCAAACGAAATTCCATTGCCGTTATGGCTATGACGTTTTGGGATATCACGAGAATAGATGCTCAACGGAGGCTGGCGGTGATATCTTTTGATATTTAGATACAGTTGTCATTGATGAAGTACATTAGTTGGCATTAGACCATTTGGTGGTGATTCCCTTACATTTTGGAAACTTATCAGGAGGGGTAATGTTTCGGGACCACGGGTGATTGAACGAGAAGCTTAAACAACGCCCGCTGAACGTTTATGAATTGTCAAGTGACAAGTGAACAATAGAAGTGTCTATTTTGATGCACATCATGGATCCTTTGTCCAATATACCGGTCACTCAATCAAATCGCTGATGCATTCAATTATTAAGTCAATGAAGCCCGCACATTTGTTATCAGCGAGAGTGAAAGTGAAGGCTGTGACACGCCTAGGATATTATAGGCTACTTACCAAGAACTTAGGTCCCGAGCTGTTAGTGGCAGAAGTTTTCTCATTTTTCTTAACCCCCTGAGTTCGATGCTTGGCTAAAAGTTCAGCCTGAAATATATTGTGTCGAATCAATCGATGTACCAGAGAAAACAGTTCCCTTTTTGTTCCACAGCAGGCAACGATCGTCTAAGCTATAAGTTCAGGTTGGATTTGCTATAGCTTTTGCGTACTTGTCTTCGATATACGTTAACTTTAAGGAAACTTGGGTATACCATTCTATGGATGGAGCATCCGTCGGAATTTCGAGGCATCCTTGGATTCCATTATTTGCGGATAGTCTCGACTGCAAATATTAAAAACCAAGTCTTCGGCTTTCCATCATAGAGAAAAATTTGCAATCGTATACATTTGTGTTGTCTAATCACAGTCCACTTTTCACCCTTGCTTAGTTATGCTTTCGAGCTACTTTGCTACTTTGAAGAGGGATCATTGAGATGTGCCCTCCGCAGAGTTTGCTGTTGAGTAACTCAACTTTTGTGGCAAAGCGTCTTGACCCAAGTGCCGGGATGGCAAATGATTGAGGGTGTGTTTGCAACGCACGGGCAAAGGGTTGAAGGGTCGAGATGTCGGCACATGTCCGCCATGTGTGTCGTGCGATAGGTAGTGGAAGGGATGGCTTACGACCCTAATACGTGGAAGGGTATATCGACGTCATATCGGCATGTACGAGTTCTGCCGGAGAGAGACCTGCATACATATCGTCGCCAAGTGGTCCAAACAGCCCTAGGACCTGTCCATGGTGTGGACCTGGACACTCGATCTGTTCCGCAGATTAACTATCGTTGAACGTTTAGCTTATTTTTAAGTCGGCCACGTATATGCGTACGTTCACCATTAGACTTTGTATTCGAACGACTATCTTCCAGCAAGTATATCTCTTCTAAAATCACATATAAATCAGTATTACACCTAACAACCTCATCCTTCTATAAAGTGGTATCGGAAGTTTTACACTTCCACTCGTGCACGAGCACGTTTATTCCAATTTCGTCATGAGACTTCATGCGCGTACTTTACGGGTGTTACGCCCGAAACACCCGTAACAGGGTTGATGGTCCAATGAAAGAGAAACCATCGATGGCACGAACAAATAAAAAGAGATTCACAGCGAAAGAGCAAACGAGGAAATTGACTGAAAAGCGATGCGGGTATGACATGCTTTCAGTCGAGTCTGTCATCAAAGTTGCTTCACCGAATGCTCTTAGGTGGACACAGAGATATACTGATAGAGGCAAAGAAGCACTGACCGAAAAAAGAAGACAAAGAGGATGAGCGAGAGATGAAGACGCACTTACCTACACTGAGAAGGATAGAAGATCAAAAAGAGAGATTCTGTATCAGGCCTGGTGCCTTGGATAGATGGCGAGCATAGAGAACGCCTCCATCTATTTCCAGGCATCACTCTTCGGAGAAGTTGATTACGCTGGAACTTCTAGCGCTCTCTGGTATACGGCCCAGCCAAGCGGGATGTCTTAGACAGCCACGTATACATATATATATATATTACTTATAGGTACACAAAAACACACACACACACACACAAACACTCACTCACTCACACATCCATACCCATGACAAGCCTGCATCGCTGCATTAACGGTATGAAGGCAAAGCGATGGAGAAGGTTGAAGGTGTGTGGTGTGGTATGCCAAACGGGCAAAACGCGAGGAAAGGCCTCTCGCCTTTTGCCATCATTCTGAGCTTTCACGGGAAAGAGCAACCAAAAGTCCGTAGGTGTCTGACGCTTCAACCCTCTCTCTAACTCTCTTCTATTACGATCCTCTGCTGCCGTCCTCTTGCCCCTCCCGTTATATCACTGCCATCATCATCCACCCTTCACTATCCCCCGGCCACCTACATTTCGTACACCTCCTGCCTCCTCTTGCCCGTTCTCACCCCCCTCTCCCACTTTCTAACCTAAAACTTCCAATTATTTTCCACGTCATGCACGCCCGCTCTGGTGTGCGCCTTCCACCGTTCGCCCCTTACGAATCCCGATCCCGGGCGTTTTGCAGGTGAGCGAGTCTCTTCATTAGAGCGTGAATTTGGTTGAGGCTGCTCAAAGGGCTGTCTTGGGCTCCGGATAATTATTCCAAGTTTGAACGGGTAACATTCGCGTTCCCTGATGTCTTATTAATCCCCTAATCTTTCCTACCACCCAGCTAAAAATGTGGAGGTATACCGGCTTCTTGATTAATCTGGTGGATTATATATATAAGAAAGTGTGTCGGAAAAAAATGTCAATTCTTACAAACAAAGTCATTAGGTATAAGATTAATTCATGGCAAATTGGAACTTTTAGTTTCAATCTAAAAGTGTAGGCGCTGGATTATTTTTTCCCTCAGTTGGTTAACACGGAAAACTTGCGCATTATGTTCAAAGGTGAATAACTTGACAACTGATTAATTTTTGTCGAACTCGGCGGGAGATTTTTTGAGCTGGCTTTGACAGAGTTGAAAACGTTTTCTCAGATTTTGGCTTGTCAGCTATTCAAAGAATGTATTTTTAGGTTTGATTAGAAGTACGTGAATTTTTGTAATTTTTGCGAAGCTAATTATACCGAGACTTCGAAAGGCGCTTTCAAAATCGGTAAGCATCAGTTTCCAGAATTTAAAACCGAGCCTAACTTATATTAATTAGTTATTGAATTATTTGAGCTTGACGGTAAAGAGCAGACTCACCGTGTAAATTGAATGGGGGAAAAATATCGAGCCACTTACTCTTACGCTAGAGAGCTTGAATTTGGTATGAATTGGTGGAACAAGCAAGCCTTGATTTTTTTCTACATGCCCTTATAATTGTATATACGGGGAACTGGATATTTTGAACCCGTTGTATCCATGTATTGTTCGCCTGTTTCAAAGATATCCTTCAAAATCATTTGTAAATAGATCGTGATTGTTCGGAACCAGCCGGTGCTTTCCATAATGTTGAGTGCGGGGACAACGTGTTACTTTGAGGTCGGGCCTTGAAGTCGAGTGCCTTCAAAATTACCTTTCCTCAAATATATAGATCGTAATTCGCGTCACCCCTCCAAATGTGACTTTAGTTGATTCGAAAAAGAAACATATATAAATTATTTTCTTTTTCAAACGCAATGATATTTGGCTTCATCGGTGATGGTGGTCGGCAAGGTGATATGATAGAAACATTTGGAGATGTATTTGGATATTATGTTTTTGCTTCGATTTGTGAGCGCAGAAATCCTGTAACTCTGTAGTTTTTGACTTTCATTTCATGTCATCATTTTTTCCCCATCTTTTTTTGTCACAAATGTGTTTATTGAGTATCTTACAATTAACGCATGTGGATGCTTTTCATGTTTTGAAAACAAGAAAAAAACGAAATTTTAGGGCAAAACCTGAAATTGCCATTTGAGAGTCATTATAACCTCATAGATGCATAATACATTTCAATAGCGAGCCCCAGCATTTATCAGTCAACCATCATTCACCACATGCTAATGAGCAGCAAGCACCAACAAACGCATCGTTAATATTTGAACAATAAAACATAATTTTCCGGAATTTCTTGATGCAAAGCAATTTTTGTTTGAGTAACGTGTCGTCGAAGCAACGTACATTTATCCAAGGGTTCAAATTACTCGTGTACATATGTACTGACTAATGATACTAATCACTAATCCGTTTTCTATTTCAGACATGTCCTACAAGCCACGCCATCCCGTAGTCGAGGGTAAGTTCTTCCTCCTTTTGTATGTCTCTTATCGTTGCACGCTGCTACAGATCTCTATAAAAATGCAACCCCTTAAATAACACCAGAAAATATACCGCTGAAAAAAGACGAAACAGAATATTAATATTGTTTTTTTTAAATTACATTATGACAGAGAGAATTAAACATGTTTGACATAACATGTAAGCATGACAGACATTCTCTAGCATAGACAATTCTATCTTTGTAAATTATTTCCGTCGAAATCATGAAAGTTCGTTTACACATAACAAAGTGTGAAACAAAAAATTATTTTATCCCTGCACTGATAATTATAAGCCATTATTACTCCCATTCTTTCATTCGGATAATCGGAAATATACCTATAAAAAAATTAAACACAGACATCGCAGTAGTACATTACCCATAAAAAAATGCAAAAAAAAAATAGTACTGAACAGTAGAAGCGATTATTTCCTGCTTCAAATTTAGTTTGCATTGGTCGATTGAATTGACGGATAATCGGGAATATACCTACAAAAAATTAAACCCAAACATCGCATCATACCCATAAAACATAAAGGCAAAAAAAAAAGATAGTACTAAGTAGTAGAAGCGATTTTTCTGATGCTTCAAATTTGATTTTGCATTGGTTGATCAAAGTGACAGCTCGGTATTTCCACTACAAGTCGAGGCTCGTCATCTTAGACGGTTGAATAATCGCGACGAGGACAGTGACTCAGCTTTATTGTAGGAGTCTCCTGAACAGTTGTCACAATTCGAAGCGACGGTTGAATTGTCGAAAATACGTCAAAAGTACGGTAGTGAATAAAGCGGCGGGTTCGATGGAAGGGCCTGGTGCACATGGCGGCAATAAATATATAGCCATCTCCGGTTTCCTTCGTCTCATTCCACATCGACGAGACTTTCGAGTTTCCGATAGTGAATTTATTTCCCGGTCATAAATTTTACATCGCGACCGATAGCGGAACCGTCTCGACCCTCTCCTTCAACGGGTCGACCGGGTTGTAGCAGGCTACGTATACTACACGGCGGCTGAGAGTGGGACAGAGTGGTGACATTGTCAAGGACGAGAATGAGACACACCGGAAGTTGCCCGGTGAATAGGCCAGCCAAATATCCAAGCAATGAAAAGCTGCAGCTCCATTCACTCATTTATAGAGATTTGATGGATCTTCGATCATCGCGATCTCTCTATGTCTGCATGTGCTCGCGCATGTATAAACGGTGTCTGAAAATGACGCCATTTTAAATGGCATGCCATTTTTTTTGGCGAACATAGAGTACTAATATCTTTGACAGTTGGCATCAGGAAGTATTGAAGTTTAGTCATTGAGAATTACACGATCAAGCAGCGCATAGAAGTTGTTTTTCCCTCAGTTGTTACTGCATAAGTATTGCTAACGTATTATCTCGTGCAGCGGCGACGCGAATTGGCCACCAAGATCGTGTGATTTGACGCCATTGGACTTCTTTCTTTGGGCTTTTCTGAAAGGACAAGTGTATGACAACGATCCACAGACCATTCCGGAGCTCAAGGAAGCAATTGGATGCACCATTAATGAAATTAGTCCACAATTATGCCAAAATGTTATTGATAATTTCGTCAAAACGGTGAACGTTTGCAAACAGGGACGAGGCAGCCATTTACCGGATATTGTCTTCCACACATAACCTCCATGTTTGGACCTTATATTAACCTTTGCCAGTCAAGCTTCGAAAAATTACGCGAAAGTCATTGTGGATGAAATTCACCCCACTCATTTTACAATATAATAAATTATTGAAACATAAAAAAAAATACAGCAATGTACTTTCAACTCTTTCCTCCACGACCATACCGATCATTTTTAAAAAGTGTAATTTTAAATATGCAAAAGATATGTCCCCTTTTCCCAAATATTCTGGAAGGTATTCCAGGTCAAAAAATGTTCTAAAATAAATTACACGTTTCATCGATAAATTAAAAAGACGAATGATACGCGTGGCAATCGTCTGCAACGATGTAAAGTGACGAATTGATCTATTATTACATTATTTTTTGTACATTTGGAAAATTCCGCGACATTCACTCGTACACATAATTCATATTTTCCTACAATAAATTGGCACTGGTAACGTCACACAATGAATTAGCATATGAACTTCGTTTCTCCCCCCACCCTTCGGAAATTGTATAGCAGCAACCTTGCGTTAATTTCCTGAAATGCACAATAAACAATGATACCCCGATCGCCAGCTTTTTATTTGCCTCGATAAATTGTAACGCTACTCTCAGTTTTCCGTTGCCTGCAGAATAAAAACGAGCCCTATCGGCTTAATGAAGTATAACTCAAGGCGATGAACAAGTTCTTACAAGTACACTGTTTCTTACTAGTTACGAATGAATTTCCCAAAGCCCCTAATCAAGAGTACTTTTCAAAATTAGTTTAGCAGTCGTATAATATTGTTGGAGAACTGTGCATGAATTGCGTTTATTTGAACGATCCTGAATGTTCATGGACCATGAGGGAAATACTACCGGAAATATCGTGAACGAGGTTTTTTGGCAAGGGGTGAAACATTTCCGACTGCTCGAAGGGGTGGCTCGAGTTATGGATCGGCCTTTCTGCAGGAATGGTTTGTGATAGCTAACAGCTGAGCGTCTGGCTCGTAAAGGGCGGGGCAGGGATGGGGGATGAGAGGGCACCGCAGGGGTATACATTTTTTTTTCTTAAGCCCGTCGAACAAAAATGTGTTTAAAAATATGCTATGACAGAGGTGCAGTTATTATAAATCGTGGAAAAGCATTTTCTCTGCTCAAGTATGGGGGTGCTGGGAAAAGTCAGACAGGGCGAAGTACGACCGAGCGCGGAAAGGCAAGAGAGATAACCACCGGTGAAGACAGAATGAGAGGGAATGAGACGATGGAACAAGGGTAGGACAAAAAATTGCATGTATGGGAGAAGTACGGTGGTTTGCCCCTCGAGGGGTGACCAAATGGTTTCGAGGCTCTCTCGCGACCGATAAATTACAGGACTACAACGACGCGAGACCGTGCCTCCCTGCATAAAGGGAGAAGATCTCGTTTTCCATAACTCAACTCTTTAAAAAACAAAGGGCGGCTGTACCGATTTCCAAACACACCAGGCCAGACCCTAAACTCAAAGGGTTGTACGCTATATGAAATGTTGGGAATATTCACATATTATGAACAATTTAGTAGTTAATTGCAGCCGACATCCCTTGACGCGCGATCGGCTTAAGGGGCCTTCTCTTTATAGACGCTAAAAAGGCTATTTTGATGAATTTTTTGATAGGTTCATATAGATATTGATATAAAAGCTGTTACACATAAGAAATACACGTTCGAAATACATTAAACATTTTTTTTATTTATTTAAGTCACTATTTATAGAGGAAAATGGTAGTTAACAAATGCCCTAAAAATTTGTACGTCTGCGCTGTTGAGATAAATTCGGAGATGGATCATCCGAAACAAAAAAAAATCAAACGGATTTAGATTCAGTATGTTAATGGCTATAGCGCATATCATACGATTTTTTATGTATGCAAAAATAGCAAAAAGGCGGACGTTTGCGAAAAAAACAAAAAAAAAGTTGTTTTTCACTTTTTTTGGCGATAAAATAGTAAATATCACAATTTCGAAAAATCCTTCATATGCATTATAGCTATAATTGTAAAGAATATGTGGTTAAGAATTCATAAGGATCGGTTTAGTAGTCTCGAAGATTTCATCATCAAGTCATCGAAAAACGTTGTTTCGAGAAAAACGCGCTTAAAGTTTGTTTGGGTTACACAAATACGCAAATAATTCTTTTTTATGTATTTCGAATATGTACATATTAAGCTTAATAACTTTTAGATCAGTATCTATACTATTAACTTGTCAAAAAAATCATGAAAATAGCCTGTTTTGACGTCTAAAGTGAGATGACTCCTTAAGGTATTCATTTCACGAACCCGAATATTCAACAGTTAACTAATTTTCATCTCTAGTCGAGTAAAAATACATCTTAGTATGCTGGTAAAATTTCAAGCCATGAACTTTTAACGAAAAACTACGACTCCAAAAATCGTCTCATTCATATAGCGCTTTATGGAGATGACGCGATGACCACAATTCTATGTAATAATTTATACACTAAACAACTCTAGATGCCTCATACAAACGACGCACGCCTGTAAAAAATCTAAAGATTCCTTAACGACAATAAAAACAGAGGTGACGAGCCTCTAATTAGTGATTAGAAGGAAATGTGATTAGCAGAAGAATTTTCGTAGCCATAACGTTTCGAAAAAAATGTCTAAATTTACTAAATGCGGCCAAAGTTTTTTTTTCTACTTTGTCGTTGAGTATAATAATTGATTGTGAACTATTGTTTATTAAGCACCACTGTGACTTATCGATGATTCAGAAGGGGCCCTGCTTATGCCCCATAAAATATGGCCCTTCACGAAGGGAATACCTCAAGCGTTAGCCCGTGTCATAGGCGCTGGGCGATACTCCGATGGGAAACTTCTTAGCATTCACGATTTAACATTTACCTTTTTTACAATAAATGCCATTTCTTTTTCCAGAGTCTCTCAGTACAGTTACCTAATAGACGCAAATGTTTCAAGGGTTCATCTTCCTTTATTACCGTCACGCATTACATACAATATTGTCAAATCTAATATATTTCGAAAATAAGGGCGGAATCCAATACATTAAGGATGTTGAGTCCTAAATCGCAAATGATGATAAAATTCTGAAAATTTGGTATGTTTTTGTATGAAGTATTTCAGAGGTCGTGTAAAAATTTCACGACAATTAGGAAGCTCGTTATTGAACAATTAACATACACAAATTAAATGTTGTTTTATGGAAACTGATGTAACTTTGCAACAAGTTTTTTTTTTGACCTCTCAATTTTATAATATCTACAATATACTGAAAGCAACGGAAACAAAACGAAGTTTATTGATAAATTTTTGTTTATTTCTTTTAAAAATTGTTCTTAACAAAATGTTAATTTTTTAATAACGAGCTTCCTAATCGTCGTGAAATTTTAACACGACCTCTTAAATACTTCATAGAAAAACATACCAAATTTTCAGAATTTTCTTATCATTTTTTATTTCAACCCTTAAGGAGGTTGAAGTAATGATGATAGAATTCTGAAAATTTGGTATGTTTTTACATGAAGTATTCACGAGGTCGTGTAAAAATTTCATGACGATTAAGAAGCTATTTATTGAACAATTAACATTAACATGTTTCATAGGGATTCAACATGCTTAAGGCGAAACCATCGGGAGATAACGAGCACGTGACAAAACGGAGCTGAGATTGTAGTCATTTTATATTTACTCGCTGCGCAAGTAAATGCACGCGGACATTTAAATTTCTCGAGGGCCACCTCAGGCACTGGAAAACTGCATGAAAACGGGCAGGGACTATGTGTAATGTGGACACAGTTTGGTAGGCAGGCTTGCAGAAGGTTTTTAGGTCGATAAGACATTCGAGATTATGGAATAGAGTCACCGGGGTTCAAGTTTCGCTCTGTGTTGAACGACCTTTTCACACGCGAGCCCTTTTCTCTTTGTCGCAATCTGCTAGAAAGAGAAGCGAGAGAGAGAGAGAGAGAGAGAGAGAGAGAGAGAGAGAGAGAGAGAGAGGGAGGGAGGGAGAGAACGAGAGAAAGTATAATTTCGGAGTGTATCATTAGCAAGTGTATAACTAGCCGTCGTAAATGTATGTATTAACATCTATTAAAGAAACGCGAGAAATGGGCGAAATAGGTGCGGGCTTACGAGTTCTCGTTTCCATCGTGAAACACAACGAGGGTTCATTTTGTCTCAAAGCAAAAAGCCAAAGACCTGTGCAATCAAGAAATGTAATCACTGCCCTGTGAAATACAAAAACCCAATCACTGTCTTGTCACATCAAAAGGTCAACCACTGTCCTGTGAAATCAGGAAACCCAATCACCCGATTGCTGCATACGTATACTGTGTCTTCAGCTAGACTTTCATCTCGATGATGATATCGAATCCGGTTCTTGATAAAATTGTAAGACTTTTTTCCGAAACCTGAACAGTCAAAAGCCCTCGGCAATGCTACCAACAGCTGCATTTCTCCAATGGATTTAGTTTTCAATGGTCGCAAATAATCGTACGAGTTAAAAAAAGTATTTGGGCTCGCGAAATAGCTACTATTGATTTTTATTGATTTTTAACTGACGCATCACAAGAGAAATAGCGACTGCCATTGCAACGAATATGTTGAAGGTAGTCATCGGAAGCAAGTATCAGAAACCTCGCTCCATTGATCTACATCGTACGTCGTCGCGGAATGTTGGAAAATTCTCAATAACACCGTTTCCATTTTACTCGCATGTTCGATGAGAATGCATGCGTCAGTACACACGTACGTAAGCATCGCATGTAAAGAAACGTGTGGAAAGAGATTCTCCAGAAAAGTTGAATAACGTCCCAAGTGGCTCGCACGTCACCCCCGACTTCCATCGTTTACCAAAACGTCCACTCTCTTCCTCCGTTTCGACCTGCTACCTTTTCACTTTTTTCCAATCCTTTTCCACTCTCACTCGGGTTTCACACACGAGTGCTTAAATTACTGGATTCGAGTAGCATCAACTTAGCATCAAAGCTGCGAAGCGCTGGGAGTAGCGGGCACGGTGAAGAGCACCGGCGAAGGTTGGGCGGATAGTCGAGAGCAGACGGGGAATAGCTCGAGGGGGAATGGCAAACGCAGGGGTTACGCCACCCAGGACGCTTTAACTCTTGCCAGCTGGGGTTGGTGTGTGACTGAGACATGGTTCCCTGGAGACCGCAACGCCTGAGATTTACGAACTTCATTCGTGTGTATCACATGTACCAGGCTATGAGGCATATACGTATGTGTATTCCCTCCGGCACCGGAAGATGTCTTCACGGCTATTCTCACCGGTAGAAACGACGTTCCGACGACCGAATGCACACACGTTCCCGTTTATGCTCGAGTCTCTTCAGCACGCAAAAAAAACCATTCCGTACAGTCCATGGACCTGAAATAGCCGCTAAGTGGCGGAAAGTCGCGGCGAATAGTTTCATCTGTCGCCGTTGTTGTCGTCATAGTTGATAAGCTACTAGCAGCACAAATTCGATAAAGACAAAGGTCGTGATGAAATAACGAAGAGGTAGCCTCCGATCGGTTCTTTGTGTTTATCGTGAATTTCCCGAAGATAAACCACCTGATCTGGTTGAAATGCAAAGCTCGGATTATTAGGATGTTGAATAACATCTCGCTGTTTTCCAACAGATGGCGTTACCAGAACTGCGTCCATGCAGTTTAGGATCGTAACGCATTTATAAAGGACAACTGTAAGCAAGCTTGAGATTCCGTGTATGTCATTTCACCGAAGTCTAAACAACTTTCTTTCATAGCGTTAAATATATTAAATTCCGTGCCAAAAATAGCATTTGCGGGGCATCTTACTGCGCTACTTTATTTTTAAAAAACCTGAATCACAAAATCTGCAGCTGAACCCAGAGAACTCTTATTGAGACTTGCGGTGACCATGCTTTGTCAGAAATAACATGCAGAGATTGGTTTAAACGCATCAAAAATAATGATTTTGATTTGTTGACTGACAGGCATTTCTTCATGAAGACTGTTGACTGACAGGCATTTCTTCATGAAGACATGTCAGACGCGAGCTAAACTTGCAGAATCATTGGGAGTGGTCCACACAGCAGTTTTGAAACGTTTAAAAACATTAGGAATGATATTTTTTTTAACAGGAGATTCATTTTCACGAAAAAAAACAGCGTGCACTTATTCAACATCCCACTGCAATGGTCCAAGTGTCGAGAATCAGTTGATTTTCACATTGTACATAGTTGATTGCGGGTGTTGTCAAGATAGAGCACTTCTGCACTTATCATGGCTAGTAACTCATATAAAAAGGGCAAGCTTAAATAAAAATGTAACATCTCATTGTGAATCCTAGTCCTAGTATTGCGAATCCTGGTCCTAGTATTGTAAATCCTAGTTCTAGCACTGTGAATCGTAGCCCTAGTCTTGCAAACTCTAGTTCTAGCACTGTGAATCCTAGCCATAGTATTGTGAATCCTAGTCGAAGTATTGTGAATCCTAGTCCAAGTATTGTGAATCCTAGTCCTAGTATTGCGAATCCTAGTCCTAGTATTGTAAATCATTGTTCTATCACTGTGTATGCTAGCCCTAGTCTTGCAAACGATAGTTCTAGCACTGTGAATCCTCGTCATAGTATTGTGAATTGTAGTCCAAGTATTGTGAATCCTAGTCCAAGTATTGTGAATCCTAGTCCTGGTATTGTGAATCCTAATCCTAGTATTGTGAATCATCGTTCTGCTATTGTGAATCCTAGTCCTACTACAGTGAATCGGGTTGTAGTCCATTCTTCGTCATAAGAGGCCCAAAGTTTCAGCGTTCGTCTTCAGGAAAGCTAGTAAGGCCAGGAGAATGGAAATATAACTGGTAAACTAGTAAACTAGTAAACTAGTAAAATACGTTTACGATATTGTACAGCGCGCTGATGGACGGCTCTTCGATTTACAGAGAAGTTTCCAAAAAGGCACCGACTCTGCGAGGGCCTCGCCAGCCGTGGATTACCGGTAGAATCGAACATTGTCATCGCTTCGCTTGCTGCTCATTCGCAACGTGAACGATACCTCGTTGTCCTCCATCCTGCACGATCGCCACTGTATTTGCATCCATACATATAGTGGCCCAAAATTGACGCTGGGCGTTCGCACACGTTCGAATCGCTTGGTACAGAAACTGGTGTACAGGATAGTGTACATCCTTCGGAAACAAGCGAAGCACACCGGGCTCTACATTTCCTCTCTGCTCTTCAATCCCAAAGAGGAAAGGCTAGCAGAGACGGGCGGAGAGGGAGGAGGAAGGGAGATAGACTCGGTATCGGCTCGTGGCTCGTGTACACGCGCATATTGATATCTCAAGCGCTATGAGTGCAAAAGGGACACTGCCGCACCCGAGTCTGCATGCATGCTTGATTGCGACCCAATACCAGGATTTCACTTGCATCCCGATATGACCTCCGGCAAATATATACCCGACCTATCTCTCCTCGCGCCTTCCATACCTATCGCTGCACTTCCCGCCAACAATGCCGCATTACGTCCGTTTAATCGATGATAAATCGTTTCACGATACACCTACTGACACCCCTTCTATGCCTTTCCGTACCTTCTTCACCTGAACGGCGTGTATCCCGATGTCTATACTCTGCAACTTCCCGTGCTTTGCATGTGTCACCGAGGACTGTCATTTATATATCTATATATCTATATATATACGAGAAAAGTACATTTCAAGTCTGGCATTTCTGTCACATTCACTGCTGTTCTGGTGACAGTTATTGAAACTTATTCCAACCAGTCATTGATGTTGGTGCAGAACGAACCCACATTTGATTTGCAAGCCATTGGGGTTTCCGTAATACGTAAGTGTTCAGTAATTCAGTAATTCAGTAATTCAGTAATACGTATTTCTGTTATACGTATTACGTTCCGTAATACGTATAACAGAACTCTATGAGGACGGTCCTCGAAGTCCAATGTCTTCAAAATGATTTTTCCATATTAACGTATGTAGCGAACACTCCGCTGATATTGTAGTTCGTGAATACACTGCAACCGTTTTTTTTTCGGAGACCGTTTGGCCGACGAAGATACGACAGAAATTAGCTGCATACCATATCGACGTGTGTACGCATCGATACTTCATAAGCGTTTATCTTCACGCGATGGTTGCAATTGTTACCTCACCAAAGTTACGGATTCACAGCTCTCTATCGTACCTCTCGGTTCCAATGTAATGATAAACGTGTTCCTCCCCTACCACGGCTCCCCTCGGCCACCTTGTAATGAAACTAAAGCAACCAACTCGTACACGTGATACTTGTACTTATTCTGCTTCTCGTTGTTGTTCCGCACGGAAAAGTGCCGGTTTACCGCTGAGGAGAAAGAGCTGGTAGCTTCGAAAATCTCCTGCCTGTACGGTGACAGGCGTGATTCTGGAGTGAGGATCATTTTAGCGTTGTCATTGGAGCGTGGGCGAGGTAGAAGGGGAACGTGCCCGCCCGTCTACGAAAGCCTTGGTCCTCATTGGTACCGCTCGTACGTTCCCCATTCCTCAGGTGAATCAGTTATATGCAGGTCGACTGTACGCTTCAGGGCATCCGTCTATCCGGTAGGGTAGCAATGTTGATGGCAAATGATAGCGTTGCATTGAAGTTGATTAAACTTCGGCTCATATTGTTTCAGGGCTTTTTCAGTGGAATTGAGGAACCGAAAGGCCCATCCGCCCTCCAAGTCAAAAGGGTGGCCAGCCCTCTGGTTGATGCTATCTTGGTTCAATCGAAAATTTGGCGAAACTGCACGTGCGTTCGTTTTTAATCTATTTGAATATACATACTTATGAAAGGGGGAAAAACGCAGCCATGCTATACATGTGCATAGGCACATGTACAGGGACGGACGTGGATGAACACTGACAAAGGGAAGAGGCGGAAGAGGTGCACTTCCGGTCGTCGGTGCCACGTAGCGTTTCAAATAGCTTCCAGCGTCCAATCCAGGGAGGTAGGGAGAACTCCATAAAGACTGATTTACGTGCTGGATTTATGAAGACCGTTCGGTTTTCTAGGCCGTATTTCACTCTGGAGGCTTTTTTACGTTTATTTTTTTCGTTCTACTACGTCTACACGATGAACCTTGGTGGTGGTTTTTTTTCATTCCATTTCTGCCCCACTATCTTT
This sequence comes from Ophion costatus, assembly GCA_951751655.1. Taxonomy (NCBI): domain Eukaryota; kingdom Metazoa; phylum Arthropoda; class Insecta; order Hymenoptera; family Ichneumonidae; genus Ophion; species Ophion costatus. Next base: position 38,463,178 of record OX632359.1, on the reverse strand, counting down.
CGGAAGCCGATATGCTATACACTCATACACACACACACACACACACACACACATATATATATATACTGGAGCACAGATTGTCGAAACCGAGTGTGGCTCGAGAGCGTAAAACGCGTCAATGTCGATTCGTTTACCGGAAGTCGCTCCGTCATCATGAATCTTCCTCGTTGACGTGTTCCCACAGCCACGCGAAAATCTCGCGGTTACTTGGAAATGAAAATCACGAGGCGATAGAGGAAGAAAGCGAATAGATAAAACAACGCGCGAAACGGTGGCTTGTTGGAAAACGGGCGAGATTATATTTATGGCAGTTGGGCAGACTTGGTTTTTGCGAGAATGAATAAAAGTCACCAATGGTGCAATGTATGTTCGGTGATGTTGTGCACTATGCAGGCCCCGCTGCAGCTCCGAATCCCCGATCAGCCTGATAAAAATATGCGAGTCAGATGGCAATGTACCGTCCGGGATTATCTTTCAATCTGAGGCGAAACCGTGAATGCCCCGTGGTCGCCACAGTGGTCGCACCCGGCATTGGGTCACACCCTGAGTAGAACGTATCGGACTCTGTACAGTAGCGGAATACTGTTGATGGTCAGATCGGACTAGGACCGGATACCAACGCTACCCCACACCGCAAATCCTGCGCCTTCTCGCGAACTCTCGCGCTCACTGTTCCACCGACTGTTCATTCTCACTATTCTTCCATTTTCTCTCGGCAAGAGTTGGTCTTACTCAATCTCCTGTGCTATAACTTACTTAGCGCGAATTGTACTTGAGTACGACGTTTCACGAAGGAACTGCCGAGTGAAGTGGGACGAGAGAGCATTAGAGATGTGCGGAAGACGAACGAGAACGCAAGGGACGACTTTTACAGATCGAATTTTGAGCATGAGAGAATTTTGAGACAGGATGTTGTCAACTTTTGGGTTCCTTCTTGGTGATTAAATTGTATATTTTCATTCTGCTCAAATGGATTTTTTATTGTTTCATTTATAAAGCGCGTCAAGGGTGAATTCACTAGAGGAGAAACGCTATCCGAGCATAGTAATCCCAGATGAGAGAATTCTTGGCAAAGAGCTTTCAACTAAATGGCAAAAATATGAAATTCGCTCATCCGCTTAAGTTGGTGAAAAAGAGCAAGCTTCCCGGAATATCCTTCATGGGAAATGGAGTATCAGTGACGTAGGATGATTTTGCGATGCAGAGGAGCTTATTTTCTGAGTAATCTCTGGAGGTTTCCGGCTCCGCGGCATCACTAGAATGACTGGCGTCGGTCGAGTTGGAGGCACGGAGCTTTTTCCAACCTTCCCGTTTCTCTCGGCTTTGCGCGAAAGCTCTAACGATGGCTCAATGATTAACCATGGAGAATTACGGTCAACATTTCGACGGTACGAAATGTCGGTCGTCTTCCGCTTCAGGCGATTCCGGTTCGTTTTACTTGAGCTCGCCCATAGTTCCCGGTCATATCTACGTAATTACCCTTTTACGACGGTTGGCAAAGGGTTAGTGAAAACCTGAATCGATAACTACTGCAATGAAGGGTGGTATCTGGAGTTCGTTGCACACACTCCTGAAAGAACGAGTCATACGAACACGGTAAAAAAAGAAAGAGATCATGCGAAAAGTCGCCGGAGGATTTAACTTTAAAGCGGGATTTCTGGACGCGTCCACATCCAGAAATCCCGCTACGAGCACATACAAGAGTTTATTGTTTCAAGTTTCGTGTCCAATGGAGGTTCGAGTCTCCGAACGTGAGTAGTTTCAGCTTCGAGTGGAACGGATACATGAGTATATGCATGCGGAAAAAAAGGAAGTCGACGGTAAGCCAGTGAACGAGCAAAGAAGCGAGGCGGGAGGCAAAGTTGGTTGAACACTGAGGTTCGTGAACAAAAACAGGGTGTCGCGACAGAGTGCTAAACTCGGACAAAGGAAGACCCGACCGGACCTCCAGACAAAAGGTTAATCTTCCTTTTTTTTTTTGCTGAGTTCAACTCCCGTTCGTTTCAACCCATCCCAGCTGGATCGCCTCTCCACGTGTACCTTTGTGCTCGTCTATCTCTCATCATGATCTCTGCTCGACTAGCCTACACCAGCTTCCACCACTGCCTCGAAAGTTCCATACGCCCTGGATCTCTATATATTTCGTCGTATAGTTTCGCATCCCCTTCGTCGCAAACGAACTTCGTGTGTGCTGCAGCCCTCTCTCCATCGATGGCTTTCCGATCTGTTCGCAATACCCTAGCAATATCTCATAGAGCCCTTGCCGAGGATCTCGCCTGTGTTCCACTGTTCGCAATTACAGTTGACCTCGTACGACGACAACTTGTCGTGTGAACAACAAGTATTGAAGCTTGCCCACGACAAGGTACAAATTACCTAAATATAGAAGTCCGTCAAATGTCGACAACGGCGATGAAAACTGTCTTCATTGCCTGTACGAATGTCGTATTTCTACGCGATGATCGTGGGAACGTGGTATCAGGTGTGGGGCTAGAAAAACCGTCATAAAAAATACAATGACCCTTCTACATGCAAGCTTGGAACCCAGAAAGGATCTGCAGCTTATAAGTTACATTCCTAGGTGAAATCGTCCTCATGGAACGTCCCATAAGTATCCTAGTCATCTGGAATGTCCATAAATCATATTCTCGCAGTTCTGATATCGTTCTTGTATATTCGAACAGTTGCCAAAATAAGACAGTCTTGCTTTATTCAATTTCACGCTCCAGACCCGAGCCCAATGCTGTTGTAGGTTTGGCTAATCGTCACTGCATATAAATAAAAAGAAAACGTCTACGGTTCCAGCTGGGTTATTCCTGGCAGGATAAAATCGCATCTGATACTTCGTATTGCTTCCTCTCGATCTCTTCCGTCTCGAATACCCCAAAGAAAGAATCTCCCTGGGGAAAAAAATGATCCCTTTGTCGTTCCTGGTCCAGGTGATTGGGAAGTGCCGGGGATGACTACCTCAGCGTCAAAATCATATGACTCACCGAATGAATTCGTGTGCTTTCGTATACTCATAATGATCATACAAGTACGTACATTCGATATTCCGAGCCCGTCACATATAATATCAGCTATCAGGACATTTGGTCCTTTTGAGAACGGTCCTCGAGGGCACACGACTTCACAAGCAGCTTGCCCCGTATGTAGATATGAGTAATGCATGCTCATCTTCTGCTCAGACCTTTCACATGAGGAGGGAGAAACCGGTATTGTTAGTATGCTATCGAGCCCGCAACATGTTCATACCCTGTGTATCCTTGACGCGTGCTAGGGTTAGGAGAGGAAGAGGCCTCTCGTACACGGCAATTAATTTACAACGTGTGGCACGTTTCCGGTGCTCGCTCCGGTGTTAAGTTAAGTTCGTCCGTACCATAAGTACATTGTATTAGACTTTATAATGTACAGCTGGTGTGGCTTTACCTCTTATAGCTCTCAGTCCTCGCGTTCTCCTCTTCGCACTCCCTCTCCGCAGTGGAAAACAGAAGACAGCGCCTTACGTATGTTAATACCGGTAAGCCTGATATGCGAACACGCCTCTCTCTCTCTCTCTCTCTCTCTCTCTATCTATCTATCTATCTCTCTTTCCTTTTAGTATGGCCTGCGGTTTGCATCCTACCCCAAATTACCATGTCGCAATGAGCTACGAATACACAAATGTACAAGGATTACGCTTCATGCATGTATACACGACATCTAAATGAGGCATGAATTTTCATCATGTCCATTGAGGAATAAAAGCCGCACAGTTGTACTCCATTTTTTTCGCTCCAGGAGTGATAAGTCTCCCTGGCGGGTAATTGACCGTTGGATTTTCGTTGCGATCAGGAATTTCTGATTGATCCGAGTGTTAGGAAACTCAGCAATCCCGAGGAATGTCGATCCTTTAAGGGGTTGTGCCTAATTGTAAACGCCGGAAAATCACTTTTTTCAACATTGATATATTTTGACAGGATATTACCTTGAAAATGTTCCCCGAAATGTTCGAGGCGATCGGACCAAAATTGACAGATTCATACGTTGTTATGTTGATACCAGATGATACTTTTCAAATACCTAATTTTCGTAGAAATGTATCATCACGATTATATATTTTTTTTAAATCCGAAGATGAGCTGTTTTCGACTGTTACAACTAGGCATAACCCAATAAATACATTTTAACATGGAGGGCAACGTCTCATAAATGCGCTTATAAATTCTGTGGCTCATTGTATATTCACATCCCACAAATGTAACCCCCATCACGTAACTCCCAAAAGTGGAGGCGGCACATAAAAATTCCAAAGTACTAGTAGAACTCTTGCAATTTTCAAACGAAAATGATTGGTTGTTGGATTAGTTTCAATATCACCTATGGAAAAACAAAATCTGTGCCTCGTGGACACTGATCTTGAGACTTTAATTTTCGCGACTTATTTCAAGCGTGCAGGTGGAAAATCGAACACCAATTATATTCTAATACCGCAACGGCAACGGGCTGTTTAGCTACTAGTATAATACGCGCTATGATTGCGTATGTTTAATTTCTGTCATCAATAATGTTCCCAGATTATTGATGAATCAGAATTACCTCGTCACCGGTGTGTACCGTTTCATTACACAACTCCCTACCATATGAATGGAGCCTCGAATACATACAAGAATTTATTCGAATACCGCAACTGGCAATTCGAAACTTTACTCGAGACGGAATATTTGTGAATGGTCACAAAACTACAATATATATATACACCAGGTGCAGAAGTATGAAACCGGAAATTTTTGTAAAAATTACACGTCTGTTGTTTTAAAATGATAAAAACGAATGGAGACGGCTTTCTGCGTCACATTCAATTGATCCGCGAGTTCTTGTTGACTTCGAGTATCATCTTCATCCAATAAGGCTTGCAATTAGTTGTCTGCGAATTTTTTCGGTGTTTTTCCACGCTCTTCGTTTCCCACGTCAAAATCACTACTTATGAATTTTTTGAACCACTCTCCACTGTGTTTTACCAAGAGCATGTCCACTGTAAGCTTCGACACGCATTCGATGCGATTCTGCAGCAGTTATCTTCAAATGATAACAGAAAACCAATGCTGTCCGCAAATCGTAGTTCGTAGGTACAAAACTCGACATGTTTGAGGTTATAGAAAAATATACCGGTGTAGGGAACTTGGGTTGTTGTGTGTTGGAAATCTTCGTCAGCCCTTAGAGGGAGATGATGGCGCTGCAGAAGTGGTCTGGCGGTCCCTAAACTGATGGCTAGCACCATCTATAGGAAAATTCCGGTTTCATATTTCTACACCTGGTATATATATATATGCATATAAATTCTCCAACTGGCACAAAGCGTCTGACCGTGCTTCTCTAGATCTCAATTCAGTAAGACGATTCAACGGGATGTGCCAGGGTGTCCAATTTCTAAGACCTCCATGGTTAATGGATATACTCAAATACAGAATGAAATTGGGCATTCTCGCGTAAGTAGCAGTGGTGAGATATTTATCAGACGAGTGCCCGTTGTTTCACGTGTTAATTAATCATCTAGCGAATGGACTGATAATCGCCGGGAAAATAGTGGAACGAGAAGATCCTCGTAGCGGGAGGATTTTAAATGGGGAAGCAGTGCAACTCTCGACGAGGATCATCTTGCGGATAAGATCGAGAAGATTAATTAACGGTGCCTGGTGGGTACAGTGAATGAGCAAAAGATAAAGGGCGGAAAAAAATACCCATATATGTGTTTGCATACGTATACACCCACACGAACACATATAAATATATATATACATAGAGATAGGAAGGGAGACAGAGAGGAAGATATTGGTAGCTGGAGTCCTTATGCGATTAGGATAATCGTTAAGAGCCGGCAAGGGACTTTGAGTTATGGCTTACTTCAATGTAACCCAACTGCCACTTCGTTGAAATTCCATGACCATCCTAACGAAATGATCTACAATCCAACGTTTCATGCTCATAATGGTATCTACATATCTATAGTTCGTGAACTTCCGAAAAACTGTTATTGAGCCGTAACGCTATGACGAGCTTCAAGACGCTCACTGCTGTTGTATACCTTGCCCATAGATGCTGCTGTAAAGCAGCGTTTTTGAAGAGTATCTTCAGTGCTGGTGGTTTTCGTCGTATGAAGACGTTTATCGCGATTGGATTCTACCCATGCACAATTTACATGCACGTAAAATGCAAAAGTCGGAATCAATCCGTCGTTTCTTCTATTTTTTTCTGTATTCAGTAGAATAAACTATTGGGCGACAGTTCATTACATGTTCACTTATTTCCTCGTATTTCCAACTTCGTTGGAACGAAGTTGGATTTTTACGACAAGCGTGTTCATCGTATGTCCGAGAGAACACATTTTCATACTTACATTTGGTGCATTACCGTAAAGCAGAAAGTTTGAAATTAGCGGTGTTGCGGGAAGCATTTAAAAGATAAAAACAAACTTTTCCCATTAATAGGAGAAAGGTACTGGAGTGTAGATAGTCGGTGGTGCGAGCGAGAGAGAGAAGGAGCACGAGACCCTCGTTTGTTTGAAGCAGCCCCCCCATTACACCGGAAAGCTAACCAGTCAGCCACTATCCGACTCAATTGTCGAGAGGCTTCTGTAATTATTTCGAAAGTTTTCGAGTATGCACGATGCACGGGTTTACGGGAGACCGTGACAATTCGAGTCTTCGGTAGTTCATCGCCAAACACGTACGTGTAATTATGTGCCCGCGAGTAATAGGCCCTTTCGATTGACTGAGAGTAGCAATTGGGAGGAACATCTGCCAATTGAAACAGAATTCAGCGTATTTTTTTTTCACGTTTCACGAACTTTCGATTTAAGGTTGTTGCTCAATCGATTTTGAAGGGTGGGGGGAGAAACGAAGTTCATGTGCTTAATGTGTTACGTAACTAGAGCCAACTTGGTGTAGCGAAATGTTAATGATGTGTATAAATGAATATCGCGAAAATGTTCGCGATATTCATTCATCGTAAATGTATTTTACATATTTGTTGATTTGAAAGAGTTTAGATGATCAGAAAATTATTTTTCGACGTTTAAGAATGCTATTAAAATAGACCCGAGCTTTGGCAAGCTATACGCAAGATAATAAAACGTCAACGACGTTGCCCCAGACTTGAACATTCAACGCTTCATTGTCACAATCACCTGGAGAAACATGCTTGTCACACTGGGTCAAATTGACCCAGTCCATTTTCAAACTGCTGCTACACGAAACCTGTCAGTCGGATGACCATGAAAAAAATCCTGAGCATACTTTAAACATTGCATAATATTTGGCAAAAGTAATTATATGAAAAATTAGATGGTGACGTGCAACAAAAAAAATCGTGATGATAAGTAAAATAAGGACGTATAGTTGGCGCTAAAGTTGAACGCTGGGTCGCTTAAACCCACAGTGACAACGAACGGTTAATGTTTAATAAACGAATGCGAAAACCGCCTTTCTTCTTTTGCCAGTATATTCAGAAAATCCACCACAACGACGAGTAAAATTTTCATCAATATCTATTCACCCCAATGTTTTTCATCCGAAAACCTCAATCGAAAGGAACAACAATCACCTAAATCCTCTTTTCATTCGGACATTGAAAATTTGTTTTCGTAATCACTATTGTCATTATTTGGCCAAACAGAAGCAAAAAACGTACTTTCGATGTCTTTTCCGAGGTGTTCCAATCACGAATTAAAGTGGCGATGTCTGAGCAGACAGGGTTTGTCCTTCTGTTCCCATGATGCTCATGCTCACTCCAAGGGTCATTGACGTGATGTAGTTGAATGTATTTCGTATCATTGAAAGCGATCAATCGTCCATTCCCCTCGATCGACAAAGGAAAACCGCAACATCGTCCAAAAGTGGTGCCCATCCGTGTTGTTTCTTTCTCGCATCAACGAGCTATCTGCAATAACGAGACGCAGCTCGCCAGCACTTTCCATGATTTTTCATCCAATTTTGCGCATTTGCGTGTTGAGTATGGGGGCGAGGGAAACCGCGCTTGAACCTGGCACAACATAACAGCCGCGCTACAGTCAACTATCCGATTTTCGGTATTTTCAGTGAGTGACAAATCAGAACTGAACGAGAATAACTGTTGTATCGTTGTATTTGGGTTACGAATGGTATACATGCATATAAACCGAATAGATAACGGTTCGTTTGGTCCAGCGAACGCATTTATAGTATTCGTAATGGCGCATGAACGACCGGAACGGATTCCGGCTATTTTTGGCAATTTCGTGCTATTCAACGTTCGCATAATGGGACCCGTCGACGTTCGAGCCACTGTGTGCGGTAATGTCCAACCGTTCAATGGCTCGGCGGTGAAGAAGGATAGGGGGGCAGAGGCAACGCTGCTCCCCGTATACGGGGGATAAATTATGTATTGCCGACTGGGGTATGGCAGCGAGGGTTGTCGCGGTGATCGGACGAGTATGGCGATGTTCTGGGTGGTAAAAATATGCCGGCAAAATTCGGCGTTTCGCGTTCCTCCTCTCGTATAATTATCGCTCCTGTTCACATTTCACAACGTCACCGAACACTGGCGAACGAATCCACACTGGTCACGTTTTTAATTAAACTACTTTATAATTATCAGGATGGCCAGGCAAGTATATATATATATATATATATATATATATATATATATATATATATATATATATATATATATATAATTGTACGTGAATGGGAAAACGAAAGCGTGTTTGTGCGTTTCCCTCGTGCAGCCCGTACACGTAATTAATTTGAAAGTCGTCCGGGATCGGTGACGTAGTCACGTCGAAATCCATTCTCCGCTCCAACGAATAATGACGACAGTAACGAGGCGCAGCTTGCGATGATTTCTGTTTGTTTTTATTCTCGGGACATTTGAGCAATTTTATTCAGGCTGGACAACTGCGACCTCACGAGCTTACCACCGGGTACAAAGCTGTGCAAAGTTTCAATGTGTCGATGATAAATGACTCTGACTGATGTCAAAGTCATTTATCATTCTTCGATCACGATCATACTTCGATCATGCTTCGACCACGAAGTATCGTTCGAGGGAAACAGGTTTGATTCTTAATTCCTTATTGTTTTCCGAGCACCCGTCGAGTCAAAGGGTGCTGTGAGTGTTCAATGGGAAGTTACCGTTTGGCACCTCGAGCTCTTGCGGCGTTATAAATGGTCCATAGATTTTGCTTTTGTTTAAGATCTCTGGAGGAAGTGAGGGGTTAGCGTACTGTGATGAAAGAGTCAGGGTTATTTGAAAATATGTATTTTGAAGGAATAAGTAAGATGGGTGAAAAATCGTTTGGATATTCATTTGTATGTCCATGGAGAAAGTTGTGTACCAAATATTGTTTCAAAATATTTATAATTAAAGAAGTTGTAAACAATCTCGTGAAGGACGTTTGAGGGGCTCAATGGCGTACTTGATTTTGGCCATTCGGTTTATCTAAAACGAAAAAACGGCGTTTTTTTTCTCAACATAGGTAATGTTGGCTAAGACTCGACCGAGCTTTTTTGTTATCGTGTTTCAAGCATAAAAAAATATTTTGTTTTCGTGTTTAGACGAAAAATTACATTATTGTTAATGACTTGTGAAAAAAAAATGGAGAGAAAACCGTCGGTCAAGACGAAACTACTTTCACAGTAAATGAGTGTACCAAATTTCAAGTCACTACGTTCGTAAGATGTCGAGAAATCATGTACACCGTCTTGAAATACATAATTTCGGAAAAAACACATTTAATGTTTTACTAATATTTCTATCGTTTTAATCATAAGTTTATCTCCAATCTGCGATCTCGGCACCGCACGTTGGGCCTTCCTTTTGAATTTGAGTTGCTTCAAGCGACAAACTAGTGTTTGCCATTTTCACAATAGGCTAACCCCTTACCCTAATGCTCAAATTTGAAAATCTACGAAATTTGAACGATTTATTCGATTTTTGTGAAAATTGTATCAAATCAATGTTGAAACGTTTATGTGATTCGAAAATAATTGAATCTACATTTCCTTAAACATTGTCACACGTCTATCAGGGTGATTCTCCCGAAATGATCCCTTATCAGGATAACTAACTTTACAAACAAAAATATTTCATTTTTTCGTTAGAAAATTCAAGTTGACTTCGGGTCAAATCGATATAATATAATTCCCTATGGATCACACGAAATTTTTCAGATTCGAGACGTTTATTTATCATGACCGAAAGAAATAGTAGGGCCAGAGGCATGTTGCAAACCTTTTCCAATCAAGTTTTTACTGCTTTATTAATATATTCTACTCCTTTTAACTCGTTACTCCTGCATAACTCAACTTTCAAATCTACATCTCATAAGATTCGGCAGATTTTGGTTGTATTCAGTTGTAGGATGTTTTTCTTTGCCCTTACTACGCAAAGTCCCGGTATCGGATAATAAAACGTAAACGATGTAGATGAGAAATAGTATTTGCGTTTGGTACATAAACAACACTATGTATTTCGTGCATAGTAGCGTTAAACCGCACTGGGATTTCTACGAGCACCGTCACCACCACATGGCAACCCACAGAATATTGGGCTTACGACCCTCGAAGATTAGGGGTGCGATAAAGGTATCACGCTTACATCCCGTATACCGTTTAGTCGGTGCGCGAGAACGAGCGCACATATGAACGCTGTCTCTTCTGCTCTGCCTCTTTTTCTCTCTTCACCTCCCTCTCGTCCTATCTCTTTCTCTCCTTCTGCACCATTTCTCTCCCGTCCTCTCGGGAATCGATTTTCCCGAACCTCAATTTTCCTACCCTGACATTCCCATGAGATCACTGAAAATTTGTCAGTCTCGCCGAGTGTATACTTAAACTGTATGCCTTGAACCCACGATCCGATAGCCACCCCCAACGAGATGCAGACAGATTGAGATAACGCGCTATTACTGCATAAACGTGAATAATACAGAGTCACTTTTTTGACAATTGTGTTTTTTTTATCGCACTACGGAGGATCAGTATCAGGCTCCATAATTAAGGCCGTCGGCCACAGCAACGGGTATGAAATCATGTGCGAATTTAACAATTTTTTTTCGTATGAAAAAGTGATTCTCTCTTAAAATTAATTACACATGTATTTAGTATGAATATAAAGCTGTTAGGAAATATATATATATTTTTTTTCGATGTACAAAATCGCCGACTACTCGAAACTTCTCGAAAAAGTTTTTTTTCCATTTGGCGTGACGAATAACTTCAACAATTTTCACTCGATTTACTTCAAATTTTTACGTTATGCTCCTAATTGCATTTCGCAGAGAAGCACGCACGGAGTTTCTGATTAATCGAAAACTCTTCATTTTATGAGCAGTTATAACGAAATTTTTCACTGAAAACTCATTTCTTAAGTTCAAATACCTACCACTTTAGAATAAAACAAATTTTTTAAAATTACGTACGTACATCTCTAGGTATTCTAATGTAGATTGACGAGAATTTCTTTTTTGTTGTTCTAGATGAAAAATTGTGGATGCTAAATGTCACGCCGCGGAGCGCCTAAAAAAAAAGATAACAAAATAAAATATTAGTAGTCGGCCATTTGGTACATCGAAAAAAATATATATATATTTTCTAACAGCTTGATATTCATAATAAATAGATGTGCAATTAATGTTATGAGTGAATCACTTTTCCATACGAAAAAAAATTGTTAAATTTGCACATGCTTTTATACCCGTTACTGTGGCCGAAGGCCTTAATTTTATTATTCCATTGATGCGACCATCAATTTATATTGGAATTTGCAGCAGCGCGGGTTGTAAAGAAAATAAAATACGAAATGAATTATAAATACTGACGTATATATAAATATTTTTTCGTGAATTTCTTTTGTTTCGTTGGTAATTTACCTCATTACCCTGCATTTTTTAATTTTATTTCTTATATGATATGTTTGGGCATCGAGAGCATTCACATTATTATTCTTAAAATTGCAATATTGTGAATTTTTATTTATTACGGAGTTTGTAATTGTGATATTTTGAAAAATAAAAATACGCTGTCGACCTGTGCGAGTCGTTCGTACGACCACGAAGCGAAAAATAACGCCCATGAGTACGTACATACGAAGATTCGTAGACACGAGAGGAGGAGGATAATAACTCACCGTTATGCGGGCGACGGAAATGAAATTATTCGTCTGGAAAGGATATCATTGATATTCCATGGAGAAGATAGAGTGAGCGCGAGCTTAACGCACACGTACACACAGTCACGTCAAGCTTTATGGTGGATATTAGGATAAGCGTTGGTGTGACAGTCGCGGATTTCGTGATATTCAAATCAACCAATAACGATTGATTTTTATACGTTTTTTTTTTTTCAGATTCAATTTCGACCTGTCCGCGCAATATAGAGATTATAGGGACCTGCATCTGCGTCTATTCAGGGAAGTGTCGTAATTCCTTGCCCAGGTGCTATTCTCCCCAAACCTGTAAATCCCACCGTGGCAACGAAAATATATCCCGTAGATCGACAGTCCAGTATTAAAATCAAGTAAACCAGTATTCCAGTAATTCCAGTATTCCAATAATTCCAGTAATTCCAGGAATTCCAGAAATTCCAGTAAAACCAGTAATTCCAGTATTCCAGTGTTCCAGTAATTCCAGTGAAATCAGTATTCCAGTAATTTCAGTATTCCAGTAATTTCAGTATTCCAGTAATTCCAGTATTCCAGTATTCCAGTAAAACCAGTATTCCAGTAATTCCAGTGAAACCAGTATTCCAGTAATTCCAGTAAAACCAGTAATTCCAGTAAAACCAGTAATTCCAGTAAAACCCGTAATTCCAGTACAAAAATTAAGTAAAGTTAAGTGCCGTGCGCGAATCTGTCACACAAAGCCTTTTTATTTTAAGGGGCTACATCTACCTAGAGGCCTGAAAAAGTGGCAAAATTTCGCGTTTTTTTCTGGGAAATAGTTGGTGCAAAAGAAACGCATTTTTTTAAACACAAAGGTACATATATTGAGAGCCAAAAAGAATCAGCGAAAAATACAGAAAAAGAACAAATACCCGGCCGCCGGCAAGGGATGAAGAAAAATCGGAACTTGGCCATTTTGTTCCGGGCCTCGAAGTTGGATAGATATAACAAACCGTCTTAGTCGTCGCAAAATTCCATATTGACATTTAATCCTTTTTTAAATCAATGTCACCCCTCGGCTACAAACCGTTCTATAATTTTTTAGTGCAATTCATTTCAAATAGGTGGCGTTAGTTGGATCAACATTTTTTCGATGTCCACTTATCGCGAGCGTGCAAAATTCGGGAGTGTGTGAAGTTTCCGAAAATCGAAAAAAAAACATCAAAAGGAGAAACGGTGTATGAAAAATGTAGCGGGGCTTTATACTATAACAAGCAGAACAACTGCTTCAAACATTCCATACATCATAGAGGAATGTTACGACACAATGTAATATGTCTGTCACACTCCCTTTATTGCTTTATGACTAGTTCCCCTATTAAATATTTCCAAAACTAAATAAAACGTTTTTTTTTATTTATCGATAAAGTACTTGAAGTACTTGATAAAGTTTTGAAAGTTGATGTAAGTCAACAAAGATATTGTTGACTTATGATGGGTTGAGTGAATCATGTAATCCAATCATTAAAAACAATTTGCAAGAAAATAGACCTCATTAAAAGTGTGATCATTCATTATTTCAGGCTCTTTCCAATTAAAAAAACTATATACATTTGTTCAAATGAATTGATGGAGGTTATTTAAATGAAGATTTCTTCCAAAATAGTTTAATATTTTTTGTCAGCCTTAAGGCTTTACGTACGTAGCTCCAACAATTTTCAACCGATTGACTTCCAATTCCAACTGGAGCTTCTTGGATATATTTTCTATATAAGTATACACTATTTTTATGGTCGACTAACATTTACGATTTTTATAAAGACGTGAAAGGCATTTTTTAAGTCGAAAATGCGATTCTTTTTTTAAAATGATGCCGAATGTTCAAAAATAATTTTTTACCATTGAAAGCAATTTGCAAGAAAGTATACCTCATTAAAAGACTAACCATTCTGATATGGTTGAAATCCGTGCAAATTTCATATTGTTCGTTCACTGCATAAACGAGTGTAATAAAAACATCATTTTGTTAGCAATTCGATGCTGATTATCACGAATTACGAAAAAAGACTAGATAAATTTCGTATTTATTATGAATTTACTCGTGAGTGATACGACATGGTATAACAAACTATCTAAAAAATTACCAAGTGTGCGACCGCGGTCATACGTTAATGACGAATCGTTACAAAATGTTTGTTTTAATAATAATGTTTAATTCAAATACTTTATTACATTTTTTATTATTATTTCATATTTTATTTAAATATTTAATTTAAAATTTGATTCAATTTAATAATAAAAACATTTTTCCTTTAAATAAGCATTTTTTTTAACTCGCCCTGCCATGCCCCGATCGTTTAGGATACTTGATAAATTTATTTCAGATCTTATAAACCACGTCTGAAAAATAACCTAGCAATTTAATACATTCTTGCTATAATGATATCCAGTTTATTCGTGCTCTCAGCAAACAATTTTCAGCTCCACAACCGCACGCATATCTATGAGCATTATTCATACGGATCGCCTTCATTCCCCCCAGGTACAGTAAATTATTCCGCAGCGTATGCACATGAGCAAATAAAAAAGCTGTCATACTCACTATGAACAAGCACACTCAAGGCGATAGGTCGAAAATGGATTTCCTATTCTCGTGGGTTTGCGAGCGTATCTGGCTGCAACGACAAAGAGGAATACTATGCAGATCAAAAGTAAAAGTGAGAAAACATTATTGATCAATACAGCATGTCCCACTTGATAGGCTTCGACATAGTGGAAAAAAAAGATCGTCAAGTAACTAAGAGATCTCCCGAAGAGATTCGTCAAATAATTAGCTCATAGTTAAAAGATGAAAATAACTTTTATAAACAGAATTCAGTACAATCTAATTAATATCTAAGATAATTTGTAATCTGTAATCTAATTTATTGTAATATAATTTGCAATCTGTAATTTAATTAATAATCTAAGATAATTTGTGTATATCTAACGAGAAACATCGCTTTAGTGTCCGTTGTATTTTGTTGAAACTCGTGGAGATGGTAGAGCATAAAAAACTATCAGGTACGTACTTTTTTTTATCGATGGAGAATCGACGTCGAGGGGTGGAGCATATCAGGGGCTGATTTTAGAGTCTCATTATCAAAACTCTTCATAATGCGAAACGATCAAAAATCCACTATGGGTACATTGGACGAAGGAAAAATCAAGGGATAAACCCCACTCCTTTACTTTTCTTTCTCTCGTCCCATATTCAAAAGGGACGCATTGGATTGAACGTAATAGGTAAGACTTTGTAGGGGGGACAAAATTATTATTTCGTATTTTTCCATTTTTTCCTCATAACAAGCTTAAGGGGGAACATTGGATACATTTTCGACGGTTTTTAATAAAAATTGAAGGATTTAGGGGCAACATAATATAATAATCAGCGCTTTATTAACAATTTATAGAATTAAAAAATTCGATTGTTTAGTCATCTAAACCGGTTTCCTGCCAAGCAGTTTTCTGGAGTCACCTTTCTAGAAAAGCCCAATTCTTTGTATTATTCCAATGAACGAAGAAACTGGACTGTCGCCATCGAATCTTTTTGATCTCTTTTTCTTTGAAAATCTGTGCGTGATTGCGCTGCAGACGATAACGGTTTCAGGGCCATTTCTCAGCGAGGATACATGCTCGCGGTTAGACCACATACGGAAAGCGAACACGGACCGAAAAGCTTTCCAGAAGTGTATTCGTTTCACCCCGTGGGGGCACGCTCGTGTGGAGACCGGGAAATTTTCAAGTAGTAACGCTCGGGCTGCGGTCAGACGCGGAAAAGACCGCGGCCGTGCATTGTTCGTGAGTTAACAAAAGGATCAGCTCGGCCCGAGCGACACCCGCTTCCATGGGACGATTATATGCCGTTTACCGGCTTCCGGAAGGGAGCAAAAAAAAGGGCCAAGGAGCACTCGCCGGACGACCCTAGGGGAGGGAAAAAAGCGCGAGAATCAAGGACCGAAGAATATAGTCGAAATACCGTTAGGTATTTTCACGTGGACATTGTATATCTGTATTATGCACGCAATAATATTTTCCCCTATAGAAAGAGAGACCGATGACGGGAAAAACGACAAAAAGCTTTAAGGGTGAAAAAAACAAATTTCACAAGGGATGAAATAATAAAGGGACCTCTGCATTTCTCAATAACGAAGCTGGATCTGGGAACACCAACGGGGCGGGTAGGAATATCGTATTTCATCTGCATTTTGATTATTTTATAACGAAAGCGTTGAATCGATTAGTCCAGTCGGAGATAGTTGAATAATACACTGGCATGATTACGGGAGAGAGTAAATACTGAAATAATAAACTGAAGACTGAAATAATGACAACTATTGACGAAGTCAGGAAAATAATTGTCATTATTTCAGGATCTCTTCAATTGAACGACTATATACAGTTGTTTGAATGAATCGATGGAGGATCTTTACATGAGAATTTCTTTCAAAATTGTTTAGTAGTTTTTGTCATCTTTAAGGCCTTATATATTTGTGAAATCAAAAATGTATAGTTTTTTTTGTTTTTGTTGTAAATTATGTATGATCATCCCAAGAATTATATGGTTGATACGGATAAATTTCCCACGAATGATATGGTCCTAAGAAAAATAGTTTCAAAACTTTAAACGCGTTTCTCTTGAAACTATGTTTCCAAAACCGGGTGGACTCGTAGCTCCAGCAATTTTATAAAGCCGTTATAGTCTTTGTAAAAACGTTAAAGCCATTTTGAAGTCGAAAATGCAAGTATTTTTCAAAATGGTGGCGAATTTTCAACAATTAATAATCTGTAGTAATTGTTGCTAGAAAAAT
The DNA here is from genome assembly GCA_951751655.1 of Ophion costatus. Lineage (NCBI taxonomy): Eukaryota > Metazoa > Arthropoda > Insecta > Hymenoptera > Ichneumonidae > Ophion > Ophion costatus. The sequence continues at coordinate 38,446,214 of OX632359.1, read as the reverse complement.
TCGCGACGATTAAAAAAAAAATTCATCTAGATTTTACCCCCCTTAAAGCTTTGCATCGAGCTTCCTAATATCCTGTATAATGTCAAGTATGCGTCAGGCGATGATAGTCTCCGAGTAAGTAATTGGCGGAAATTAACTTTTTATTTTTCGACTCCTAAATGAATTTCAGTACAAAACTGTATTCCACTCTTTGGGGTACGTGTCATTTAGTAAATGACTGTACTTGTACCTATATGTAATTATATTTATTAATTATGTTACCATAGACAATGGAAGATTTGCAAAATTCTTGTCAATGATATTTTGTTGACGTTATAGCGCTGCAAGTATTCTTCCTACAAAAGACAACATTTTCTTTCGCCTTTTGTGGTTTATTATTTATCTGTTCACGCTTTAATCGAATACGAGATGAAATTTTTCCACTACGATTTCACTGTCGAACAATTTCACTGTAATCAAGAAAGGCACTAATTATTTTCGCAATTAACGGTGCAAAAGCCTCCAGGGGTTGATAATATCGGCACATAGCGACGCTTCAAACTTCGAACGCTTTCCCATTAGAGTTGATAGAGTCGTTAGGCAAATATTCGGAGATACAAACAAATCGATAACGCTCGATTGTCAGTGGATGCATTCTCACTCGTCTCGGTTTGCTATTCAGATAAACAATCCCCGTCCTTCTCATCCGCTTTCTCCTGCTACGACAGTTTCAAAGTTTCTCCGGCTGCGAAGTTCGCAGGAGGGAAATTCTCCTCGGAGAAAACGATTCATTGGAGTGAAACGATTATATGGCCAAACGCGAATCAAACGGAGGATGGAACTAAGACGAGAGGAAAAAAGTGGATGGAAAAAAAATGAAATGTTTATCGAACGTTGATTGTTTCCGGGGAATTAGAATTCGATGATTAACGTGACTGATACAATTTACGTGAGCGATAAAGTGGAGCGGATTTGATGAAATTTCATACCTCCATCATAAAATCCGATCTTTCGTGTGAACAATTTTCCTTCGTAACGAGGAACACTTTCCTTCCATAATTTCGAACATTTTCAGAAATGAACATTTGCTCATTAATTTGTCTGCGTGATACTGTACTTTTGGGGAAAGTGTATCAGTGTCGTGAAAAATGTACCAAAATACGCTGGAATGGAATCAATCGTGCTGTTTTAACTTTTCACAGGTTAAAAAAAATGTGTTAAAAAAAACTTCAACGTGCTATAAAAATGATTTAAAAAGACTTTTTCAATGGCTTTTTTCATTCACTTAGAGGAGATTTTCATACTGAAGAAAATAAACTTTGGTTTGATTCAATAGGTCGCTTACTTTTTTTGCTTTCACGCCCGGCAATTTGGAAAAATCGTGAAAATTAAAACTGGAGAAAATGCGCTTCAAAGTTTTCGATAGGAGGAAGTATCAGTACCAAATATCAATCGTTCCTCAGCTTTTGGCCTTGTATGTTCGAAAATATTTCCTATTGGCCTCTGTAACTATGTAAATATTTATATTCTTGTGATGATGATGATATTCGTGTGAAAATCGTGATGATGAATTTCTACGAAAATTAGGTATTTGAAAAAGTATCATCTGAAGAACACTCTATAATTTTCTTGTGTAAAAATATTGATTCACAATCCATTTACAGCTGATGTCCGGGAAGTACGTCTCGAAAACGTATTTTGCAGTGAGCAATGCCCTTTTGATCCAGGTTACCTAAAGTTAAACAAAACGTCAAAGAGATTTCGTTAGTATATTAGTTTACTCTATGAGTAATCGAAGAAATTCACATAATATCAAATTTTAAAAAATGGCACGTGTTCAAAGCGCGAGTCTTGATTTTTTCGAAAAAGTAGGCATCTTTGGTTCCTCAAATCAAAAGCATACACCGGGAAAAATATCTTTCGATCAAATACTATATTTATCCATCCGTTAGAAGCCATCCATCAAATACTATATTTATCTAACCATAAGAAGCCCTATAAATTCCAGAAAGATCAATGCAGTAGTTTTTCCGACATTTTTCTCACCGACTTTGAAAACGTACTGTCAAGAAAATAGGTGTTTAAAATTTCGTCTGACGATTTTGATCCGAACACCTTTAAATTTTCAGAAAATATTTATAAGAAGATATACCATCATAATCTATTAATTTTAAAAAGAAGTAATCGTCCGACTTCTACAACTAGGCGTAACCCCTTAAAAAAGGACGTTGTAAATGGCGAAAATCGTAGTGTTACTTTGGTTTACCGAATCGACAATTTTTTTTTCATCAGCCTTATGTATCCCGTAATAATTAAAGTGAACATTTGTCTCCCGAAAGGTAAGTGTTTCATAGCGAAGTGATGAAACATGGCGTTTGCGTGAGGGAAAGCTTTCCTTCGTGCTATCCTTCAAACGATATCTCACTCTTCAGGTAAATTTAGCAGCGAGCATTCGCCCTCCATCATTTTGCAAACGGGAGAGAAAAACAGTTTAAAGAATGAATATAAAAAAACGAAGCGAGAATATAAGAAAAGGCATACATATTTCTCCTCAGGTTTGCCGTTCGTTCTTCGCTCCATAGACCGGAGATGAAGAGTCCTGGGAGTCGTAACAATTTTTTATCTAAACGTTTCCACCGGTCGCAAACGTTTTTCTCGGCACAGCGTGGTGGTGAACTTGCGGGTCCTCGTCCGCTCTGGTGACCGGCAAAAACCGCGAATTATTACCTCCAGCCGAGCACGTACGTACATTTTGCTGGTCGCGGGGATGTGTCGGTATTCTCCTTTTGTTCAACCGCGTGAGAGATCGACGAGGTCGATCAGCCCTCTACTCCCTCTGCTTTCCTTTAACCAACTTCCGGTCAACTTGTGCCCCACTCTTGCATCCCAATTTTCACACGCAGACTCGTTTCAAGGTCGAACCTTCCAAACTTTCGCACTAACGGCACGTTCTGTCAGTTCTTGGTTAAAAAAAAAAGATCCGGTTCTTTTTTTTAGCCAGAAAATTTGCGGGCAAACCGTTCGGATTTATCAGCAAGTCGGTTGAACAAATCGATAACGTCAACCTGATCGCTAACATTGTGGATGGAAAAATGGAAAGGTGCACCAATTCCAAGAATTCGAAGAAGCGCGACGCTGCATTGAAACAAAAATAATTGAACTCACTTTGGTCGCGTTCGGTCAGCACTGGTAACTTAATATAGGATTAATTTGCATAGATAGGGTGAGATGATTTATCTGACTTTGGTAGGAAACATGCAAAGCCGGAGAGACCGGCCCAATTGGGTATGGTGCTAGTGAGGGAAAATCCATAGCCTCTTGTGTGTATGCGGAAAATTGACTTTCCTGGTATATGGCGAGATTCGTTTCTCGTGTTGGATGGAAGAGCGGTTGAAAACTGCCGCAACGAGGAATCTTTCGATTCCCCTGACAATGAGTCATTTCACCGCTTCGGATAGTTACTTGATTTTTTCCCATCCCCATTCATCCGTTGACACACATAGGTATGGTCGGACATAGCGCTGGTGTTGCTGATGTCTCCCGTCAGGATTTCAACAGGAGCGAATGGCTTCACCACCCTACCTTCATTTCACTCAAGAATCGGGGGTGGGCCAACGAAGAGAAAGAGATTAAGAAATGGACAGAGTGAGGGAAAAGTGATATAGAGGAAAATATAAGGATTCGATATAGCAGGCAAGGAGAAATAAGGGTTTTGGGAATAAAGATGGTGAAAAGAAGCTCTATCCTAAAAAACCGCCCTCCCTGGCGATCGATCTAAAACGTCATCGCCTTTTTCAAATCCCCTATTCGTCACAGTTAATTAAATGTACCCAAAGTAGCAACAGAACGTTCAAAGTTGGTCTGAAGAATACAGGAGGGTAGAAAGCTGAAGTCTTTCTCGAAATTGTTGTGAGCGTGAAAAAGTTGAGCGTGAACATAATTTAGTAAAGTGAATCGGATTTTGGGTTCCTTCGGTGCAAGTATCGGCCTGAAACAAATCATATAGTAGTTCTTGATAGGAACTTATGCCCCATGCAGGCAATAGCAAAGGGTGGCATGTTGTACGGAGTGGTGACGTGAGAATGGAAGAGGAGGGAACAAATAGAAAAAAGACAGGGTAAATGTGTTAAAATGGTGATGGGTATAAATGACAATGCGCCTAGCTACATATGGAGAATCGAGGCTGAATAAGGGGCATAGGAATAGAAGCACCGAAAACAGCAGCAAGCAACGTATGTGAAATGATGAGAATGCCGAAAGATGGATGACCGAAAAAGTGTTTAAAAGACCAAACCAGAGTGATGTTTAATGGAAACCCATCTAAATAGGGACTGGAAATGAATGAGGAGGTAGGAGTGGGAACCATCTGCCAAAATATAAGAGAGGAAGCTATGGAGGGAGCAAGAAGAATAATCGAAAAGGCTATACGAATAAAAACCGCAAGGAAAAACAACAAGACAGCAACAAAATTGAGGCCTCCACGTACTGTCGAGAGTACAAAAATCGAAAACAATGGATGCAAATGGAAGAATACCGGGAAGAAAAGGGCATAGACGCAAGGAACAAAATACAAATGTTAACAAACAAAAAAAGATGGAAACTTGTAAAAGAATGTCAATGTACAGAGGACGGAACTGTGTAATAAACCTGCAAGGGTATGCTTTGAAATAACTATGCTATACTAATAGTCTTTGATAGCCTGTTTCGAAAATCACAAAAATAAGAGAAATGACCATAAAAACATCGATAATATAATATAAAACAAATATTATACCTACAATATAATATAATCCTAATAATTATATTTAAAACACTTCAACTATAGAAGCGTTTCTTTCGTACTACCTCGAATTAACGAGTTGAAGACTAGACGAGATGGGTGCACTCGCAACAGCAACAGCACTAGTAAATTGATGACCAGCACTTGCAAGACGATGAACCTCCACAAGGGCTCGCGTTGCCACTTTCCTCCTGAATTTAGTTCACATATCGAGCGAGTGGGCGGGTGGCTTCTTCTTCGTTTGGAGTGGCAACATGACATAACGACCCTCGATGCAGTATGCGACATCATGCGGAGGTCGACCCAGTCTAGGGGTAAGGTTGTCTTTTACAGAGCACTAGAAAAGATTGAAAAATTCCAGTGACTGGAGTTTTTCCTGGCTAACCAACGTGACACCCGTGCATATTTCTTCCCACAATGGGCATCACTGGCAGTCTACTGCCATTCCCCATAGACATTGAGGTTGCGGTCGGGGAAGGTGCAGTGCTCAATTTACTGGAACCGCGTTCTCCCGTCGTCAGGCAAATAATGGCCGGTATCCATGACAGGGGTGCCTTCGATTATGGTAGTATGACGTTTTGCGTTATCGAGTCCTCGTCTCCCAATGGAAATCAAGGTGCCCTCGAAGCTTTCGACCGCCTAACGGAATATCAGAATCTCCTATTCCAACTTTGACAACTGCGCTGGGGATTCCAGGTTCTGACCCTTATCAGCCACATTCTCGGACGTATATTTGTAGGTCATCCGTTAGGTTTCGCTTAACGGGCTACATCCTACCTAGGAGAGTCCGAAAATGTTTTTATTCAATAGTAGCACCTCTTAGCTATATTCGCTGAAGGTTTCATTGAAAAATTCCTCAAACTGAATGAGCTACAGCTCCTAACAGTAGACAGGTCGAACGGTAGCAGCACCCTATTTCAAATTTAAAAAGCGTTTTTCTCGAAACACTGTTTTTGAAGCCGGTGGACATGATATCTCGAGAACTACTCGACTGATTGTTTCCGAATTTACAGGAGAAGCGATGAGGAACATTTGAAGGTCCTTGACGATCTTACTTTTTTAGGATCGTTCTTCATTTTTCGATAGTTACGTAAAAATGAAGACTTTTTCCATTTATTTTGTATTCGCGAGCTTAATTCGTCGCCACGTTGTTTAAAAAAATGCATTTAAAAATCGACGATCGTCAACGACGCGTATTTATCATTAAATTGAATAACCCGTTTGGTTTTTAGATTTCGGATGGACCCTTTAAGTTGGGCAGTGTCCACCGCCCATCGTCACGAAAAATTTCGTCATTTGCTGCCGCCATGTTTTTGTTTCTTTAAAATCTTTTTTGGTGATTTTTATAAGGCTTTCAATATATATACCTATTTGTTAAAAAAAAGCTTTTCTTTTCCACCAACCGTTTCCTCAAAAAAGTTGAGAATTTGGCAATTTTTCGGCCTCTAGGTATATGTAGCCCCTTAAGGAATTACAGTCTCGGTCAAGCTGACACAAGCAATGGTAATGGCGACACAAGCGAGCATTAAGAAAGATCGATAATTACGATAATAATCATTTCCTCAGAAGTGCACGAAATATAAACTTCGATCAACGACTGGATTCGTACCAATGAAGCATACGCAGCAAATCATTTTCCGACCTACCACGCTGGAAACTCGTCGAAATTGATGAAAATGGAAGCCTGCAAGGAGACGGAAACGCAGAGCTTTGCTTTCCGGCAAAACAATCGTGCAGAGTTTTCGAACAGGATGAACAATTGCGTCCCGAGTTCCATTAACTAAATGATAAAAAAAAAAACAGGAACAAAGGAACGAAAAAACGACACGGTGATCGAAACGGAAAACGAGGGGAGAAGGAAAAAAAAATGTTACCAAGAATGAAAGAAAGATTGGAACCATTTCTGGATCGGGGGTTGGAGGTCCGTTGATTCCACTGCGGGATACAAAATAAAATTCATCCACGAAATGAACCAAACGCGATTACAAACGAATCGCAAAATCCGGTTCTTTCCCGAGAGAAAAAGTACCAATACTTATCCGTCGCACTGTTTTATGATGTCTACACGTGTATGAGTGTACGTGTACCGTTGTCACTGTAGAACGGTCTTATTCGAGAGCTTGCGATTCTCTATCGGCCTGGAAACTCCGAGACGAAGCTTCATCCTCGTGGTATGGATTGGCAACAGAGTCATTTTTTTTATCCTTCGCTATCGACGAATTCCTACGAGGGACCTTTCTACCGAGAATATAAAGGGATCGAGTCAATGTAATCGAATCGTGACGGAGGTTCGGGTGGCTCAATCAGCGTAGCGCTTTTCTCGCAATGATATATTGTATATCAGCGTAGGTTGATGTATCTGTACATCTTTTATAGTCTCTGTTTCACCATTCTCCGTTGCGAGAATTCGCACAGCCAAGATTCGACGAAAACTTCAAATTGCAGAGCAATGACGAAGCAGCCAACAATAGTTGAAAAAACCGACGGCGATGTACAAAATACGACGAGGAAAAAGGATCTTGAAATGAGAATAGAGAAAATATATATAGAAGTCGAATGAACAGCACACACCGTTGCTGAAGGGCCGTAAGCATTTAAGGATGTTGAGTCCCAAATCGCAAATGATGATAAAATTCTGAAAATTTGGTATGTTTTTGTATGAAGTATTTCAGAGGTCGTGTACAAATTTCACGACAATTAGGAAGCTCGTTATTGAACGATTAACATTCACAAATTAAATGTTGTTTTATGGAAACTGATGTAACTTTGCAATAAGTTTTTTTTTTGACCTCTCAATTTTATAATATCTACAATTATTAGCTATTATATACTGAAAGCAACGGAAACAAAACGAAGTTTATTGATAATTTTTTTTTAATTTATTTTAAAATTGTTCTTAACAAAATGTTAATTTTTTAATAACGAGCTTCCTAATCGTCGTGAAATTTTAACACGACCTCTTAAATACTTGATACAAAAACATACCAAATTTTCAGAATTTTCTTATCATTTTTTATTTCAACCCTTAAGAGGTTGAAGTAATGATGATAGAATTCTGAAAATTTGGTATGTTTTTACATGAAGTATTCAGGAGGTCGTGTAAAAATTTCATGACGATTAAGAAGCTATTTGTTGAACAATTAACATTAACATGTTTCATAGGGACTCAACATCCTTAAGGAGGTACGATCATTACTACGAATCCAACTTTCGGGTTTGAAAGTTTTACATGATTTTGACGAATCCTTTATGCGCCTATTGCCAAAATTTGAGCTTTTTTGACCGTTTAGTTTTTTCGCAATAAAACTGCAAAGTCGAGCACTTTGAGTTACCGAAGCGGGTCGTCTTATGGAGACGGTCAACCGGAAGTGCGGTGATCGTGGTTTTTCTGCTCACGTATCCAACTAAGCCCATTGGAAAACTGAAATTCGATAGATTAGATATAATAGATATTGTAAAAAATAAGAAAATCAATCTTCACGGTGTAGTTAAAGCACTACATAACAAGAAAGTTTCAATTTCCGGTTGAAAGCGGTCAGGACGACGAAATAGCACCCATAGACTTAGCAACGTCGCGAGTAACAGCTGATGCGTTTGGTGAACATAACCCAGGTTTGCTTTGAAATTAATTTGAATAGAAGCCGCCACAAAATATGCAGACAACAATTTATGGAGTTTTATCATTTATCCCGTATCAATAATATGTATAATTATATTCTGCCTGTCGTGTTAATTCCGCTGAGGTAATTCAAGCCTATTTTAAATAGATTTCCGGCTGATTTTTTTGTCTATTTAGTCCGTTTTTAAGGTGGATATGTTAATATTATTATTGCGAAGATTACTACCGAGTCGTTGACGATCTAATTTTCCAGTTTTTATTCGTTCACGTGCAATAAATTCATCATTTGCCACAAAATTTGGCACACTATAATCGATAATACGAATAATCAACATAGGTAAACACCAACCAGAGCAGCTGTGGGTAAAATAAGTGTAGACGCTTTTTTGACCCCGTGGAAGTGATCGTACCTCATTAAGGACACGGAATGTAGGAAACTATGCTTTCAGATGACAGGAATGAGTAAGCTGCGCTTTCCAAGTGCAAGTTTCAATTACGAGAAACATTACTTCAGGGGTTATGCCTAGTTGTGAAAGTCTAAACGTCACTTTTTGCAAACCCAATATATTTCGACAGTATATCATGTTACAAATGTTCCCTAAAAATGTCTAGGTCGTCGGATCAAAATTGACAGCTTTATAGGCTGTTATTTTGATCCCCGTCAGAACGATCGGAGTGCGTTCGAAATTTAAACGCTTTTTTCTCGAAAATACGTTTACAAAGTTGGTGAGCAAAATGTGTCGAATACTGCTGCATCGATTTTTCTAAAAAATGTCGGGCTTTTTCTAGGTGCAAAAAAATAGTATTTGATGGAACGATTTTTTTGCGATTTGATGAACGAAAAATGCTCATTTTTTCCCCAAAATCAAGACTCACTTCGAACACAGGCCATTTGTTTTGAGTTTGACATTTTGGAAATTCGTTCGATTAATCATAGGATAAACTGATGTACGAACTGAATCTGTTTGATTTGTTGATATTAGATAACCTGGTTCCGAAGGATTCGCTGCAAAATATGTTTTCGAGAGTCCGCGGTAGATCGATTATAATAAAATATTTTTATACAACAAAAGTGGAGCGTGTTCTTCAGATGATACTTTTTCAAATAACGAATTTTCTTAGAAATTTATCGTCACGATTTTCTATAAAAAAATCCTAAAAATGAGCTGTTTTCGGCTGTTACAACTAGGTACAACCAGTTACGTGTCCGCCTCCGATTTGGTTGAAATTCATATATGTGGTAAAGCGTTGAAAACTATTAGAAACCACCCCTCAAAGATAGGCGAGCTGAGGAGAGATTATGCAGTTTCACCCACAAGCAGTTCACCGATCTAAATGAAACAAAAACCAAAATTCTTCTAATGTAAAGCGATGAAAAAGCCTCTACACAAAAATTGAAAAAACCTGATTAAGGGATGACACGGCTTTCTTTGAGGGATGTTTTTTTCCTTTAAAAACCGTTGTTCCGCGAATAAAAAAACGTCTCTAATAGATTTTAATGCTTTACTACATATAGAAGTTTCATCAAACTCGAATGTGGACAATTAAGTGGCGTTCCTTTGTTCTTCTTTATCGCACACTATTTTGTGCTTTCCCAGTCTTCGAATCATCCGTCTCGGCATTTCTCACCGCTTTAACTTTGCTGGACTCTAACAGCCGATCGACCCATGCTGAGAACAATGGCCGCGGATGACATTCAATTTTTCATCGAATCGATTAACTATACTATATGGAGTTTCATACTATACCATTCGCGGACGTACAAGTATGTATAGTAACCCTTGAAAAACTCCAAGAGAATTTTCCAAAAATATGCGTAGAATAATATATATTCTCGGATAGTCCCGATATTTGTACCGCAACGTTACTATATATATATATACATATTGAGAAAAAAATCGATTTTTTTTTCTGAACGGAAAATTGAAGTATGTTAAGAAAAATAATGTTTTGCAAAATTTGAGGATTCTAAACAATTTTTTAGTTAGTGTTCAAACGCCTTTTTCATATTTTTTTATCATGATTATCGGAGTATTAATTTTTTTTTATCTCGATGCAGAAAATGTTCGTGATCCAATGTAAGTCTTGATTAAATTTTTTCTGTAACAATACACATTATTTATTTCAATATTTTTTTTATCGTAAACAATTTGTATTTTTCAGATTAAGAATCAATATATGTAATACGGTTGTGAAAATTAGACCAACCACTTGATGAACAAGAACACGGTGTTTACATCACTGAACGTCTAACACGTATGTGTGTTTTTTGGAGTAATATGATGTTTTGGAGTAAGAAAACAAAGGAAAAAGAAATGACGAAAAATCGAAAAAAAAAATTGAAAGTCGTTTGAGCACTACCTCAAAAAATGTTTAGACCTCTCAAATTTTGTATGAATTACTTTTTCATAACGTAATAACATTTTCTGTTGAGTACCGCGACAAACAAAATCTTATTTTTAACGACCCTAATATATATATATATATATATTAGGGTGGAACAGTTAAAACCCATTTTCAATTGAATCGCGCTTCACGTAGTATAAAACTGTTCTTACTGAACGCCTTCATAACAAGGAGATTTTTCTAGTGAAATCGAAAATCTATGTTTAGAAACCCAAAGAAGCGAAATATTACAAAAGTACACAAGCCGGATATGGACGTTCATTTTTATAGCACTAGTTTTGCGTGACTTTAGGCACTCTAGGCACGCTTTTTCTTTTTTTTTCTCTCATCCCCTTGTCACCCTCCAGCGCTCTTCATCGCCTTTTCCACACGAAGATTTTGGAGCTTTCCTACAACGTCACATTTTCGATCGTTCCGTGTTCATTTCTCGCGCTTTCTTCTTCTCCCCTCTTCGTCGTCTCTTTTTCTCGCACCCCCGGACTATTCATTTTTTTCGCTGTCTTCCGTAATCCTGTCGCGGACGCGGTGCCTCGCACCACGTCATTCCATCTCTCGAGCCACTTTACCCATCCGAACAATAGCTCGGGAAATAATAAAATCCATCCAGTCAATGGCCTGCCGTTCTCGCTGTGCGGGACCTCCGTCGAGCCTCGAGAGAGACGCCAGAAGCGAAGAAAGAAAATCGGAAGGTCCAATCAACACGGGACATACCCTGCCCCATCAAGCTTTTCCGACCTATTCTTATCTCCTTTCTCATTCACTGCAGCCTTCTTGCCAGAAGAGTAGGGGTTTTTTTTATTCGTTTCCGCAGGGATGGAAACTCGTTGGTACTAATAACTCGCCTACCTGAGTACCACGATCAATGCTGTCGTCGATTGTTCACTCAAGCGAACGCTTCACACTCATTTCACATGCGGAATCGTGTCATTTATTTTGGAAGAACGGAGGTCGTCCCAAAACCAGCCTTCCGCCCGCGGTTCGCTCGTGTAGACTTGTGTTGAATGCTCCTTGATGAAATGTGCTGCTGAAATGTTGCATTAAGGGCTAAGGGCACAGTAACGCGTATAAAATCATGTGCGGATTTAACAATTTTTTTCGTATGAAAAAGTGATTCACTCATAAAATTAATTGCACATCTACATATTTAGTATAAATATCAAGCTGCTAGAAAATATATATATTTTTTTTTCACTGAAAATTCATTTCCTAAGTTCAAATACCTACAACGTATGTATAAAAAAATATTTTTTAATTTTCGTATGTACATACTTCTCTAGGTATTCTAATGTAGATTGACAAGAATTTTTGTTTTTTGTTGTAGGTCACAAATTGTGAATGCTAAATGTCACGCCGCGGAGCGCCTAAAAAAAGTATTAGTAGCCGGCCATTTAGTACGTTGAAAAAAAATATTTGCTAACAGCTTGATATTCATACTAAATAGATATGTAATTAATTTTACGAGTGGGTGACTTTTTCATACGGAAAAAAATGGTTAAATTCGCACATAACTTTATACCCGTTCGTGTGGTCTGAGGCCTTAAGGAACACGTAAAGTTGCATTGAAGAGCAATGATATTAACAAGGAACATCACTTTAGTGTCCTCCTCCGATTTTGTTGAAACTTTTTTATGTGGAAGAGTATCAAAAACGAAGAGATACGTATCTTTTTTTATCGGCGGAAAAACGGTTTTAAAGGGTGAAACGCACCCTTGAAAATAGGGGTGTTTTTCGTTTTTCGGCGATGAAGTTATCGTTCTCATCTCCAATGTATAGTACACGAAAAAATAAACATTGTTGCAACTTGAATTTTTTTGATATCTCGTACCGTTAAAACGTTATGGACGAAAAACGAAAAACATCCCCGTTTTGGAGGGTGCGTTTCACCCCTTAAAACCGTTTTCCGCCGATAAAATAATAGGTGTCTTAGTTTTTGATACTTTTCCACATCAAAAAATTTCAACAAAATCGGAGGAGGACACCAAAGTGATGTTCCTTGTAAGTTTCTACTAAATCTAACCAGGTATTACTTTTGTTGCTTTTGCAAACAAATTTTGCTAACCCTTTTTTCCCTCGAGGATTGAATTTCCAAAAACGCTACGATTTCATTAATTGTGGCTAGGAGCAGTTATACAAAGTTTCAAGTAAACTTGATTCGATTTTTTTATTTTCCGTACAAACTTTGCCACCCACTTTAGTTTACGGGTTGAATTCCGAAAAACGCTAAAATACGTACTTTATTAATTGTGTTGAAGAGCATTAATACGAAATTTCAAGTAACTCTTCTTACTAGATTTCTTTTTATTTTCCATAAAAACTTTGCCACCCCCTTTCTCCCTTAAAGGGGTTTGAATGTCTAAAGACGCTGAAATAGGTATTTCATTAATTATATCAAGAAGCACGTAAACCAAATTTCAAGTAAATCCGACAAGATTTATTTGAATTTCCACACAAATTGCCACCCCTTTTCTCCCCTGAGTAATTGAATTTCGAAAATTCCCTTTTTAAATGGTACCTACATAATAAAATCATCGTACCCTCCAAATTTGACGTTCTTACATTTGGCGGCTTAGGCTCGGCGATGATTAGTGAGTCAGTTAGTGAGGATCTTGCCTTTTACATACATAGATACCCAATCAATTGGATTATGTACTTTGACTAAAAACAAATGTATTTACAATGTGTCCTCATATTCTCCATCAAGCTATACCACCAAACTTCCAGAAAATGGCCCCTCGCAATGCAGTGACTTTGATGTTTATCGAAAATAAAATTCTCAAACCTGAAGCCGTAGTCACCATTGTGAGAAAATGCATCGGGGAGCAGTATCTTCCATCAGGAAAGGAAATTGACAATAGCTTCCTCGCTTTCGCATCAAACGACAAACATGTCAACCCCTTAATCCTCCATTTCTCCCCAACGTCTGCTCACCCTGTCGTATTCCGATCGATGTTGTATTTTCCTGCGGAACATCACACCCAGCCCTCCACCACCCTCCAGTCACACCCCTCATCCTTTTGCAACAACCGAAATCATATGTATAGCCTCGTCCCTGTCGATTGGATGATTATTTGGCCCAATTGGAGGCTCAACTCGAGCATGACGTAGCGCTCAATTGTTGCTGGTTGCACGGTCGGACAAATGGCTGAAATTGTTGACACCTGTCGGAATGTCTATCAATCGCTTGTCGATACATTTCAACGGTAACGTATACCTCGTAATCTGTTTTCAAGTTTTCCGCTTGGAGGCGCCGCAAAAATCAGCGTGCTACCTTTCAATGCTTTCCACACGAACGTTGCTATTCTCAGCGATTGAAAAGAAGAATGTTCGCTGGGGAATTTTCAGATCTTGGAGATGAGTGGTTTTGCGGGTCGAGCTTGACGGATGTCTATTTGGGGAGTACGCAAATACAGTTCTCACTCCATCATCCTTTCAAAAGAATTCGTCAAAATGGGAAGGGAGATGTGTTCGTTTCTAACTCTGTAAAATTTTGAGGTATTCCTTTCGCGGAGGGACGTATTTTGTGGGGCGTAGGCAGGGCCCTTCTCAATCATCCGCATAGGCAGAGTCATTCTGAATCATCGGTTCGTTATAGTGGCGCTTGATACAAAATAAGTAGATTTAGACACTTATACATTTACTGTGAAACGTCATGGCTACGAAAATTCTTCTGCTAGTCACTTTTTCCAAGTATTACCATTAATATTTTGTTTAAGCATTCGGTGACTCCACTGCTTTTATTGTCGTTACGGAATCTTCAGATTTTGGTACACGCGGGAGCAGTTGATATCAGGCATCTGAAGTTATCGAGTGCATAAATTGTTATATAGAAATGTGGCCAGCGTGTCATCTCCATAAAGCGCTGTATGAATGAGTCGATTTTTAGTCGTAATTTTTCGTTAAAAGTTTGGTAACTTTGCTTGAAATTTTACCAGTATACTAAGATGTATTTTTATTTGATTATAGATGAAAATCAGTTAACGGATCATCACAGTGTAACGGGTCGAAAATAGCTGATTTTCGCGGTTTTTTTTCGATTGATAAAATACACTAATCCGTCGGATATTTTTATGTCAAATCAAAGCACTCATGAAGAACGAAAAATAATTTCTTACCCGTTTACTTTTATTTTTTTTACATTTTCTTAACGGTTCAAACGTCTTCGAAAAAAGGAGTTCTCACAGTGTACACGGTTGTGACCTCAAATATTATCTGAAACAAAATTGGTAAAAAGATCATTAATCAGTATGAAAGCCGCTATTTTGCTACGATTTAGCATATTGTGTCGATGTTTTTTTTTTTAGGTTTAAAAAAGTTTCCATTGCAAGATAAAGAATGGCGTGAAGAACGTTGTGTTCAATTTTAAGACGGATAGCTTGAAAACTCTTCGTTTGAGAATGTACACCGTTTTTAAAAACGACATTTCGAGAAAGTTCGCGCCGGGTCATACGCAGCTGGTCGAATCCCTTTGTCTGAAAAAAGCTGTATAGCAGTCGGAATAATTTGAATTTCACCGCAAAAATTAAGCAGCATGTTTATAACCGTCTATACTATCGGAGAATGCAAAAAACATCGTTTTTTTGAAAATGTTACACTCTGATGATCCCTTAATTGTTAAATATTCGGGTTCGCGAAAAGAATTCCTTAAGGACCCTTTTGGGGTCCTTTCTAACTTGAGATATTCGATAACAAATTTACCAATTGTTTACATATCGTCCACAAGAATTGGGTCGCAAAATTTCCACACCCAACCTTCAACTGTTCATATATCACACCACGATTTGCGAATGAGTCTTCATCACACTATAGTAGCATGAAAAATACGTTTCACGTAATAATTAAAATATGGAGACGTCAAAATTGATCTAGAATCTATAGAGATATATTTGCAGCTAAAAAAAATATTCCTAACTCATATCAATTCCACAAAATTATACATAAACTGTTACAAGCATTTGATGCTTCAAGCATTAATACTCCTCAGAATCCTTTTGATTTTTAATAAAATGAATTAACGGATTATACCTACTTGTAACAGTCGAAAACAGCTCATTTTTTTGATTTTTTAATAGAAAAACGTGATGATAAATGTCTCTAAAAATGAGGTATTCGAAAAAGTATCATCTGAAGAACACTCTGTAATTTGTTTCTGTAAAAATATTAAATCGTAATCCATTACATGCCTGGGAACCACCTCAAACGTTTTTTACAGTGATCCTTCTGAACCCGATTATCTAATACAAAAAAATCAAAAAGATTTCGTTAGTATATTAGTTTATCCTATAATTAATCGAAGGAATTTTCAAAATAGCAATTGAAAAAAATGGCCCGTGTTCAAAGTGAGTTTTGATTTGTGCGAAAAAAAATTGGCATTTTCCGTTCATCGAATCGAAAGTATACATCGGAAAAAAAAAAGTTTTCGATTAAATACTATAGTTTTACATGTCAAAAAATCCCTAAAAAAATCCAGAACGAGCGATGCGCTAGTTTTTGAGATATTTTTCTCACCGAATTCGAAAACGTACTTTTGAGGAAAAAAAGTGTGTAAAGCTTCGAACGAAACTCCGAGCGCTTCGACAGGCGTCTACGTGACAGCCTATAAATCTGTCAATTTTGATCCGATCACATTGAAATTATCAGGGAACATTTGTAAGATACTAAACCATCAAAATACATTGTTTTTGAAAAAAGCAAAAGTTCGACTTTTACAAGTGGACATAAGCCCTTAGCTGGTTGTATGTTCCCGCTCCCTTAGGGTGAAGTCCCTAATCGTGCAATGCATGCGGCGCAGGTCTGGCAGGAAAGAAGTCTGAGTGTCCACGAAGTACATATACATAAAATAAAGCTACGAGAGGGTCAGCTCGACTATAAGTGGCCTCGAGTTCAAACTGGTTGGAGGTAAAATCAACTTGGTAAGAAAGCATGAACTGGTCTCGAGTCGTCGAGTGGTCAATCGTGGCAGGGCAGAACGAAAAAGAGGGTAGGGTGGAATAAGAAAAGGAATGGGAAAAGGACGAAAACAGAAAAAAATGAAAGTAGGAAAAGTAAAGAAGCCTGGTGGTAGAGAATTCTTATGGACGAAGGAATTCCATTGTGGATACTAAGGGAAAGGGAGTGAGTGTGTGTGAGAGATTGCCTGACGGCTGTTTATCCTCCCCTCTTTGACTCCCGCAATCTTTTTTCTCGCCTTTTCAATACTAGCTGTTGCTGCCATACCCCTACCCTATTGGAAAAGAAAATGCTATTCTCCAAGCTCCCATCAAATTGGCTCATTGTAAAATATTCCGTCGATTCATGGTCCTTGTTTGGGTTACATTTTTCTGGCACAGCTCACCAAGTTTTCTTTTCACTCGCTCAGTTTGTCGCCAATTGAATATTTCATAATTTACTTCCACAAAATTCTTCCAAATCCATAACGTGCGCGATTAAAAATTGTTTTTACAGGATATTACGGGATGAAGGAAAAGAGCCCTAAGAAAAACACCTCGGCCCTTCATATTCACTGAAAACTAAGAAAACTTCTCCTTCGAGCAAGAGGCCTTATCATTTCCCTTTTTCGGACAGCATACTTCGTGATATTTTCAAAAATACATTCACGCTACTTGCTAATTATGTCTTGATTTGAGTCTTATTTTGTTAAATCGATAAAGTGACTGAAAAAATGTTAATATTATAACTGGGCAAAACTTTATCGATGCATGTATCAAAATAAAGCAATTTGTTAATGGAAAAAGATAGTTACCTTTAAAATCGTTTGAAGCCTCACTATTTTTTAATGGCTCGGATCTTGTTTTCCAATCAATCCGGTGTCCTTAAATGAGTGTTAATATTATAACGGGGCAATTTTCTATCGATTCGTAGATCAAGTTAAGGCTATTTCTTGATGGAAGCTTCAGCGTGCATAGATAGTGTAGTTCTTTACTTCCGACTTATAACCTCGCGGGTTTTTACACAGTTGCTCCCTCTGTACATTCTTCTGATACCCTTTTACACGGTTCCTTATTTTATGCTTTATGCTTTTTTTCTTACTATGCATTCGAAGGCTCTGACATACCCACACAATTCTTTAATCGGTTTCCCTATCATTTCTTAAAAATTTTTCCTTTTATTGCCTTCCCTTTGGAGCCTCTTCGCCACTTTCCAAAACCATATACCACTTTCTTATTCATTTTTCTTTTATTTTCCCGCATTCAAGTATGCGTTCCAACCTTTTTTCTTCCTTTCTACAATACCGGCATAGAGTAGCTGCGTATCCCTTTTTACCTCCATTCCCATATTTCCGCATCTTAACTTGGCTCACGTTTCTTTAGTTCTTCCCTCCTATATGTCTCTTCCATTTCTATACGGTCTTTTCGATTTTTGCACTCCCCACAATATGACGAATTCTCAATTTTGTTCCAGTCTCGTTGTATTTCCTGTTCGGTTTTTAATCGTATAGCTCTTTCCATTATTCTCTTCCTCCTTATTTTCGTCTCTTATCCTTTGCCATATTGCTTCCACAGATATGTTCATATGGTCTAGTCCTAGTTTAACTTTTGGTCAAATTTGCAATCCATTCTATCATTTTCCCAAAAATTGTCGTATTCCAAAATTATACCAAAACCCATCAATCTTTTAATTGATTAATTAACTGGGCAAAATTAATCAATAAGATTTTAAAATTACAGGAGATATTCCTAACACGATGCTAGGTTGGCAAACTAGGTTGGCAAACTAGGTTGGCAAAAACCTCTTTGTGTTTCATTGCCAAAAATAAAACAAAAAAGCAGTCGTGAAACGAATGATTAATTTGATCTAAATGGAATCCGATGGTGAATACATAGAATAAAAGTAGTCATTCGTTTCAAGACTGCTTTTTGATATTATTTTTCGTAATAAAACGTAAAGACTTTCTTGTCAATCTAATAATAATGAATATAAATATCATAAACCTTGTTCTCCACATTTAAACTAGGGCGAACAATATTCTTCTTGACGATTAAATATCCATGCAGGTGGAGTCTGTCGACATTGGTGAATATACGAAAAATCGAGTGAAACACGCCATGAAAGAAAGAACAACGAGGGGTATCAGGTGCCCGTGAGATATTCTATCGTACCGAAATAGAATCAGATGTTTTCCACACAACATGAATTTCTCTCTGTATGCTCACGTATCACCATAAATCCTATGGACGCGACGCTCTATCGTTCGCGCAAATATCTATAGGATAAAATAGTAGAAAAGTATTGTAATGTGAAAAATTCCTCACCGTAGGGGACACATTTTTTTCGCGATCCAAACAATCACTGGCAGTCTCTTTGGGATTTCACATTGTACCGAATCTCGCGTGCGTCACCGTGAAACGCTTTCGAAATCCGGTCCCGTATTCGTTTTTTTTTTTCTTTCTTAAAAAGTGACTGCGTGATTTTTCAACGAAGAAAAAGAGTGGAGGCATTTTTTTCCTTCATCCCCGTTTCCGAAGGAACCTTCCATTGAGCTTTGCCTTTTCCTATAGATTCGTCACCTCGACTGAGGTGAATAAAGTGGCCAGACAGATATTATAGTGTAGAGAGTTCACGATAAAAGGTCGCTGTTACGCGTTTTGTGCGCCGGATAAAGGAGCTTCTTTGGAAAATCAACGGAAAAAGATTTGTCAGCTGGAAAAATAAGGTAGCCCCAGCCACGAATCGAACGCTTATAGGAACGAAATTTTCTTCATCTTCTCTCGCGACAATAAATGTTCAATATCCTGAAAATACGCGAATTTAACAAGCAAATATTTATTTTTATAATAATTAAAATAATGATAATATATTTAAATATATTTTCATGAAAAATATTTTTTTTCCAATTTAATATTTCAGGTATTGATTAATGAAAATAAATAAACAATCTGGCATTTAAATATTCTATAATAACTGATATACAACAACAACAACAACAACAACAATAATAATAATAATAATAAATATGCTAATATTTAAAGTATATGAATAGGGTCTCAAATATTTTATCAACTATAATAAAAAGTTAATTCTATTCAATTAATTATTTTTCGAATCCTTCGATTAAATCGATGATAATATCTAATTATAATTGATA
Organism: Ophion costatus; assembly: GCA_951751655.1. NCBI lineage: Eukaryota > Metazoa > Arthropoda > Insecta > Hymenoptera > Ichneumonidae > Ophion > Ophion costatus. The sequence goes on along the minus strand of OX632359.1, from coordinate 38,426,348 downwards.
CTGAGATATCAATTATATCCAATTGAAATCTTAAAATATGTTTTCAAGATTAAAATGGCATTCTATGTATAACTTTATCTCTTGTAATAATCCAATTGAATTGGATTCAATTGGAGATAACTGTATCTCTTGTAATAATACAATTGAATAACTGTTCAAAAGAAAAATCGATGAACGCGTCTGCCGTTGTTGTGTATTTATCTCTTCGATTTTTCTCTTATTCCAGGTAAGGATCTAAATTTCGCCAGTAACAACGCGGGTGAGTGTCACTTTCTAACAATTTATTCTGATACCGTAGCGAATAACTGATAGCCTCATGCGCGTTAGCATTTTTCAAATCTTATATGAATAATTGATCAAGGCGAAATTAAAAATACGCACAGTTACAGAAAACGTGCCGCGGACGCGTGTCCCCGAAATAAAAATGAATTTCCCGGTGTGCACACGTACAACCGAGAGGTTTATCCCTCTTTTCCGTCAACATTTAATCTTCCACTCAGACGAAGGCTGAATGTTTGTAGTTCGTGATCAACTCTGGTGGAACAAACAAAATTTCAATCAAGATCAATGGAGAAAGGGGGGAAGGATATTTTTAACTCCATTTATCTATTCTATATCTATATAGAATAATATATATTCTATATCTATATTCTATATCTATATTCTATATCTATATTCTATATCTATATTCTATATCTATATTCTATATATATTCTATATCTATATTCTATTCTTTTTATATATAAGTAAAATAATTTTGGAAATGGGCTGAACGTATTTTATTATTCTATCAATGGAGAGTAAATTTAAATTTTATTTATTGAGAAGAGATCCAAAATGACGGCTCCAGCTTTCGTCGAATAGAGCAATGGACCGCGCGTTTTGGTCTACGCGGGCGCTCCACAGCCTTATCAGTTTATTTGAAACAAAACGGGTTTCGAAGTTATCAATCTAGACTAAATTTGGGGGTCTTATCGTTTTTTGTTTTATGAAAAACCCCTGCTTAACAAAACGGCAGCTGCTGAAAAGAAACCCAATTTTTTGTCCGGTTTTTATATAAATATGAATAATATTTATAAAATATTTCGAAATCAATTTGTGTCAAAAATCGCTTCGTCATGGCCCGGCAAATTGAATTTTCATTCAACTGCGCCGAGATTCACGTGAATCGGTTCATCCGTTGAAGCTGTAGAGTGCCCCGAGCGCTAAAAAGTTCCGTTTTCAGAAAAGCGCATTTAAAGTTTAACGTTATAAAAAATTGTTTTTAATGTTTGGTTTTGACAATCCAAACAAACCCACGTATTCTAAACACTTTGAGGATGCAAATTATGTAAAAAATAAAAATGTTCATCGTCATGAACGACAACCTGTCCTTAACCCTTCCTTGACACACTGGATCAATTTGACCGGATAGTACCTCATCCACCTGTCCTTAACAACCCTTCATTCGGTTTTTATTGAAAAAAATCGGGGACCCACCTTAAGCATATCTTAATATGCCTGCATGACTAAAATTCGTAAAGTATAAAATTGATTTTTTGTAAAAAAAAATATTGAAAACTGTCAACTTTGGGAAAGCGAGCATTTCTTTTCATTTCATTTTTCATCTCAACATTTTTCGAAGGAATTGAGGGTCTTAGGAACAGGACAGTCCTTGAAAAGATTTTCATAGAAAAGAGCATACATTTATCCAAAGTGAATTTTTGAGACGTCATCCACATAATGTAGAGTGCAGGGACTATCGGCTACTACGAGAACGGTCCTCGAATCAATGTCTCCGAAGCCCCGATTGGTGTATGATAAACTAAGAGGGTGTTGAAGAAGAATGCGAACCTGTTAAGGCAGATCACATTGAATGCTAGAGATCCTTGCAGGACATTTTCCAATAAGCAGGAGGGGCAGAAAAGAGAGTGGTGGTTTTCTATTTCTCACTAGTTCCGTTAAGCTCGTTCACCGCGAAGGGCAAACGAAGGACGTAGATAAGGGCGGCAAATTGCAGTCAATCCGGCTGATTAGACTCCACGGACTTAATCCCGGGATAGTTCGGGAGGATATATACATTCGTGGCAGTAGGGTGGGAACCCCCGTGAAGTCTCTGGTTTCCTTCGTTAGCTTAAGCATCACGTATATATATGATCAGTCGGAGGAAACGAAAAATCGACTGGACGGTTTAATGTCGCTGTCGAAGTAGAAATTTCGCGGCTGCAGAAACGGAAAACGACTTTGCCACGGCAATACAATCGTTACAGCGCTGTCATGTGCCTGCCCGCGTAATAATGCCAATTATAGGAACAAAATGAGGTATCTTATGATCGCTCCGAGAAGAAAAACTTTTCAGGCTTTTCGAGCCTGAGAATCGTTATTTTTCAAATGATTTTTTCCCGGTATCCACATTCACGAATGGGCTCTTCGAATTTTCTGAACCGGATTTATTCACCAGGAATGATGAGTGTGTCTGGCCAGGATCATCACTTAAGGCCTTAGGCCACTCTAGGATTTTGCAAAAACCAATTTTTTTTTGTTGAAAAGTTACCTTGCTACCTATAAAATTGTATTCCAAAAGATATTGGGTTTGAAAAATCTCTAAATACTCGATATTCGAAAATTGTTGACGACTAAAGGCATTAAAACATCATTCATGTCGTGACTTTCTACTAACTTTAAACGCGTTTATCTCAAACATTTTGCAAGTCAGCCGGAATCATAACTTAAACAAATTTCAACCGATTCACTTCGAATTTTAACTGTATATTTAGACTACCATTTTCTAAGGCACTACGTAGGATTTTTTAAAATTATATTGCATAGTTCTTTTTTATAAACAATTTTCTGACGATTTTCTCATGGCACTCTCATGGCAAAAGAGAATATATCAAAAAAATCCTCCGTACTTCTATAGCTATTCTTATATATAATCGAAAATACTTTAGTGTTTCATCATAACTGAAAAATTAGCTGCAGGTCCGGTCGTTGACCTTCCAGAACTAGAGGCGTCATCGGAAAAACGCTGCACAGTCGCCTTTTGACATGTAGCGCTGTGAAAAAATTATTTTGTATGCTCGATTACGTGTATAATAAAACCCCTATTTTGTAATTTTGATTCATTTTATGGTTTCGCTGGAAAATCACAACATATGCCCTTTTTGGCCTCTAGAGTGTCCTAAGGCCTTAAGGGTCCGCTTTCGATTTTGTTGAAACTCATAAACGCGATTGAGCATTGAAAACTATTATACACGTATTTCTATATCTGCGGAAAAACGTATTTAAGGGAGGAAATCACCCCTCAAAGAAACGCGAACCACCCTCAACTATTTTTTTTCAATATTTCTATGGTTTCTATTCATCGCTTTACATTGGAAGAATTTAGGGTTTCGCTTCATTCAGATCGGTGGACTGCTGGCGGTGAAACGGCAAAACCACCCCTCGACACGCCTTTCTTTGAGGGGTGGTTTACCCGCTTAAGACAGTTTTCCCACCAAAAGACAAAAATACGTGTCTAGTAGTTTTCAATCCTTTATCACATATATGCGTTTAAACAAAATCGAAGGTGAACAGTCAAGTGACGTTCCTTGTAAATTTGGAGAATGAAGTGGCAAGAGAGAGAGAGAGAGAGAGAGAGAGAGAGAGAGAGAGAGAGAGAGAGAGAGAGAGAGAGAGAAATGATGAAAGGAAGCAATGAGGATACTGGTGCTTCATTGATGCGAAAGCAAGTCTCAAGACCATGACGTTGGAGATCTATGCTTTTTACGAAAAGCTAAAAGATTAGGATTCCTGGGAAAAGCTTCAACCCAGTGAGTGTACGGTACTGGAGGTACCGGAGGCTCTTTCACCCCGAAGAATCCTGTTCAGACTGTATAGTACTTACTGATGTGCTACCTCTCACGTGGGCTTGGTATTTGGTCCGTCGAAGCTCAACTGTACCGGCTTTTCGTACTTGTAGATGAGGACACGACTGTATGTATCGGTCCTTCCTTACCATATGCGTGTGAGTACACTATACTGTGTTCGCTGAAAAGTGACCCTCTGGTAACGGTACGCGGGTACTTTCTAATGCACATACGAATGTCCTCATTATCCCCAGCACAAAAGACCATAGAGAAAGGTCCGCTGTACTGGCGGTGTGTTTATATTTCTATATATCGTTTTCACAATCACTCTATGCCAAACGTTCAATCCATTCTCCATCTTAACATGCCTGGGTGGTCGATGTTTTATTTATAGAACGTTTCCTTTTTTTTTCTTGCAGTGTGTCTCACGTGTTTTTCCATGCGAGAGCTCAGTATAAATTAATGATAAGGTTGGAGGTTTCATTCAATGGAATGGTAGAATTGCATCTACATTACAACCACCACTCTTTCCATTACTCGGAGTGTTTTCATTTTGGTCGATTTAAAATTCTGAAGTAACGTGAATGATGCCTAAATCTTGAGTGCTGCATTACACGCATAGGCCCAGTATTCGACGTAACACCAGAGAAAAATCTTAAGAAGAACATCCATACACGGCGGAAAATCAAAGTTAGCAGCTGGGAATTGAGATAGAGAAATGGAGAAATACCGGAAGTTAACGGAACCCACGTATTCGAGATATCTCAATTGAGGCATGGGTGGTAACATACCACGTATACACATACACAGTTACGTACACCCCGTCGTGATCTGTGCTCGTCCTTTTTTGCAATCTCTCTGCAGAGTCTAATTGGAACAGGAAATCAATTAGAGCGCACCGGGCAAGCGATTGGCTATACCATATTCAGGCAGCACAGAATTACACCGACATTGGATATTTCGAATGTCGGTTGTATCAATGATGCAACCAAAATGGGATCTATAGGTAGAATGGAGGTATCGATTATTCCTGCGGTTCGTTACTTTTTCTCTCCTTTCAAAGCAGCCTTGTGAGATCCTACAAAGCTGCAAAAGTTCGTGGTAAAATTCATTGGTGTGCAACGGTAGAGCCAGGCCGGTGCCTCTTTCAAAGCACTACCAAGTCGAATATAGTAATATGGATTCATGGTTCCTTTCAAACGCATGTGCATTTATTCTCCTGTCCAAGTTCCATTTTTGTGACAATGCCTTCTATACCGAAAGTTCTCAAGTTTCGATTGTTAACATCAAAGTCCCTCGACGATCAAGAAATCAAATCCTTTTCTCGGCCTGAAACAGACTCGTCGCAGTGGGAGACCTCTATCGCACGGATAACCAGTGAAACTAAATTCAAATTGCTATAATTGACAACGAGTAAGTTGCAAGTCCGTCCTTTTAACTCCAGAATTTTCACTCTTCATCTACCCAGTGGGGTTAATTCAATTCTTGCCGACGACAATCAAGCTCAAGCGAAGAGGATGGGGCTGGTTTGTCGTACAGTCGAGTTTCGAGTTTCGCTGCTGCGGCTTGTATTCGCGGTTACAACGAAGCAGGCTTGGCGGTGTGTGCAATCGTGATTCGAGAGGGTGAGAGTGTGTGCCCGCGGAATTACTTAAACCATACGAGTCTCAGAGGCAGCTCGCGCGATTTCCCTGACGAATCCGATTAACGCGCCACAGGTACGTCTTCTCATACCTCGGGCTCACGTACACGAAACGCCTCAGACCTAAGCTCAGATGTGGCTTAGCCAGCTCGCAAGGGCGTCGTCTCTATATAGCTAGCTCTGGATACTCATTTTTGTCGCGTGAAATCGCCCGCTATTAGGCTGTACGCCATCCTCAGGCCCTGCAGAAATTCAACTCATCGGTATCGCTAACGTGTTCACTCAGTGCACATCTATGTATGGTGATTGTGCTACGACTGTTCACGTCAGCGTTTTATGCTGCTTTCGTCAAAGTTACGATCCCACTGACTATATTCCATTGGGGTCGAACATGCTTGGCAATTAATTAAATGTTGGATGTCAGTTTGCAACGATTACATTAAGATGAGACGTTCACAAACGACGAATATTTTTTCGGGAAGCTGCCTTTGCACTTAAAATAAAAATGAAGTGAAACAGATGATCATATGCCTTCGTGACTATCCGTACCATAATCATTATCCTGCCACACCGCCTATACGGATTTAAATAAATGGCTACGACGTCTGTACAAGACATCCAGCTTCGGTCAGGTTAGTACAATGGACTGCTCACATTAGCCACTCTACGAATGGCAAAGTGTAAGGATGCGGTATGGACTGCTATAAATGTTTCCAATTTCAAATCGATACTCTTCGACCAGTAACCATACGATGTCTTCATAAATAGCATTTGTCACTATCCGAAATAACAGGTGATCGAATTTCAATTGAAGCCAAAATAAAATCTTATCGGATGACAGCCTTTATGTGCGCTTTCGTGCTATCCCAAAATTCCTCATTCTCTTTATTTCAAGAGGGTAGGATATTGCATCCCCGTTATTTGTTACGACGAAAAATTGACCTGTATTATCGTGATGATTGAACCAGCATTCTCATACCAGCATATCCTTTTATACAATCATACACGGGAAAAGTGTCTTCATTGGTTCCTCAAAAGAGCCCACAAAACGCTATATGTTATTGGTTCACTTGAGATGACAATGAGGATCTCGAAAAGCTTGAATTTAGTCCACAAATTAAAGTATTCCATGAGTGAACGAGCATAAGACACGTCTATCGACCATTGGCAGGATACAATGAATTAAGAAAGAGGAGGGTCTTCGACACTATTACGAAAAGCAATTCTTTCTAATCCGTCCGGGCACGGAACCTCGACTTACGGTTAATTTTCCAGTAAATAAACGCTTGGAAGCGGGTCGAACGACACCCTCACAAGCAACGCTATGTCGGTGTGGAAAAGGTCGTAGCTGATCCATACCTGCATACATACATGTACACATATGTATGTATATACAGATGCGAAGCACCACCCATTTCGCCATATCTTCAGCTCTTCGTGCGCTACCGGCGTTTCTGCTCTGCCACGAAATCGATAGTCCATTATACCGGCTTAAGTTACTCGATTTATATGTATGCTCCGTCTTCCTCAGTGGCTGCTTGTAGTAGCAGCCAGAAGCCTATACCAATGCTTCTATCTCTACCCTATATAGGTGGCATCTCGTGGCGTCAGCTCAAGAATTCGTGAGCGTCTGATATCACCTCTTTTGTTCCCTTTTTCGTGTACAGGTGAGCTGGATTCACGCGAGCCTGTGGATATTCTAAAACTTAACACGTCCAGCCGACCAATGTATACAGGCATTAAAAATGGCCAATAACGAAATTCGGTAACGTCGAGTGTTGACTTCCTTCAGAATAGGAATTCCCTAGGAATGACAGAAAATCGTTACAATCTGTTCGTTTGCAACGCGCCCGGCGTATTTTTATCCAATTCCAGGTAACGAACAGTTAGACATAAATTCAAATAATCGACAAAACGAGGTTACTCGGGCGAGATACTTAGTTGGTATAATTAGCTTATTGAAAAGATCGCCCGATCTCTGCTACTGTCATGGATAGACAGACGTTCTCCGGCTCCGTAAAAAAGCTCTTGTGTTTTCCATTTTTAAACCAATGTTTGGTTCTTCTGTTACTTTTTCCTCGACCCTTACCACGCTAGGTACATGTCAATCAATCACACTTAGCACATCCAGCGTCGACTTTGTGGCCTAGCAAGTCCTTGCCCGGTGGTTAACCCAGCAGGTCTGGTTTATCTCTCTCGTCAATGCCTGCTCCAGGTTCAAACGCACTTCCACTTTGCTCCAAACCTCATAGTCGTTTGCTCGTCCGTTGAAAGGACGGTGCAATCGCACATTGTTGGCCGCACAGTACTTCGTGTGTGCTTCCACGTCCAACTTGGTTTCTGGTAGTCCGGCCATTCTCTTGCTGAGTAATCCAAGGCTTGATGTCGTAAATAGCGAAGTAAACGCATGTCGTCACGAGTGCTACTATGTGTGAGAGACTGTGAAAGAAGGTCTGTCGAGGTGAGAATGGAACACGAACTTCAAAGTCTGCCGTGCCTAATAAACGAGCTCCCGTTCATTTTAGGATATTGTACAGAGCACTGGCTGATCACAGCCAACTATTTGTAAAAGCTAGAATTAATGAGACTTGTTTTTGCCGAGCATGAAAAACAATTTCGTTGAGCCCTCATACCATACCGGAAGTAGTAACATCTCGACAATTATTCAACGGTTCTCTTCAGCGTATCACATCTGTGGAAGCTTGCGACTGATTGACAGCAGCAGCAGTTTCGTTCAAAAGCAACGTCAAAACATTTTGTGCTCTCCGTGTGACATATGTCGCAGCGTGGAAATGGGGCTTGGCCCAGGGTTTGTCCGATAATTCTTTGGCAATTAATTAACGGTAAAATGTAGCGACGAACAGTGCCTGACGCGTCCGTGATTCATACCTGCCAAATTGCGTTGAGATTACAAGCTTTGCAGTTTGACGAGATCGCGGAGCAGTTGTCAAAAGTGCGTTGTGAATCATCAATCATCGACGGCAGCTGAGTTAAATAATTACTCTCCTATTAATCTTGGTGAACGATAATTAACGGAAAAAAGGATGGGTGACGAAAAATATTCACGAAAGGATCGTTCGCAAATGACCGGAGGCATTCAAGCCGAAGCAACGAAATAGATGCGCAGGGTGGAAATGGAGGAAGTAGACTTTTGCGGTCGGCCTAAAGCTTTGGCGTGAATTGTGATGGATAATATTTTCGTCTCCTGGTGAAAGATGGTTTAATTACATCAACTATTTTGCGAGAATCTACCGAGGGTGAAGATCAGTCTTTCCCTCAGTGTTGCAGCATCACGAGTTAGTATTTGTGTTCGTGCGTTGGCGCACAAGTGCATGTGGTTATGTGAGCGTCGGATATGGACTAGAGATATTGATCGATGACAAAATGATTGCCCTAACTGTTCATGAGGTCAAACGTATAGTTTTACCAGAAAGGGCACTTTTGTTGAAACTGAAACACTTCAAATTGAGCTGCCGCTGCATTAGGCTAACTTAGCGTATGACGAAGTTATTTCGCCTAGAGAGCGCGAGTGACTTTCGCTGCGCATATAGCACGGGTATGAAATATATCGGCATAATGTAATGTGCTATCTCGGAGGAAAGGAATATTCACTTTCCCGTAGTCGTTTTATGTCATATACGGTGACGTACCCTGCGGATCAAAGTCTGCATCTATATCATCGATAGAACGTTTCTTGCTCAGGGCAAATTTGATATCTACTTGGACTGAAATCCTACGAAAGTTGAAGTTTATCGTTTTTAATCCACTTGTCAGTAGTTTTTGCTACCATACGCAATACGTTATCAAGATTATATTTATTTTCAATCATCCTGCTCGTATGAAAAACATCAAGCCTTATAAATCAACGAATTCCTATTGCAATCTTTCCGTGCGATTTTTGGGACCATCATGTAGCATTAATAATCGTTCCCAATGCATAATGCCTACTAATGGCCCCTCCGAAATATCGGGATAATAATGAAAAGCGAATCATGTACTATTTCCAGGAAATAGTACAAGATCCAATACCCTTGGTTGGTTGGATCTTAATTTAGGCGGGGGGGGGGGGGGGGGCAGCCAAGATTCAACCAACATTCCAACAGCGTGATACTGGGTACATAGTTCCTAGGTATTATCCGAGCCAGGGTTCAATCGCCAGACTTCGGCAGAGAAGACAACATTCCGTATACAAATAAAAATCACCAAGTTTCATTGAAGTTCTGCCCTTACGGCATTATTATCAATGTATTTTTTTTAAAGAACTGATAAAGTGAAAAGACAAAAAGAAAGAACCCAGAGGATAAAAGGAGAAAGGATAAAATAAACAAGCAACAGAGAACCCTCGGTTCTCTTTCGGTTACAAAACTCACCTGTGGGAATTTCATCGCGCACCTTATTCGTCGAGACGCATCTATACAAGTATACTGCGCTCTATCCGTTATTAGAAGACTAGAGCATTCCTGGAAGATTGTTCCCGTGGCATAGCAGATAGAGGAGAAGCAAAATGCTCAGTGCGGTATTCAGGGGAAAAAAACACATTTGCAACGACAGTGACGAGGGTGATAAACCGGAGACGCAGATGGTACATGCTTTGGCGACTACGTTATTCCACGAACCTTCCAACATTGGAATATACCACCGAATAATAGCGAATACGTGGTTTTTTAAATATTGAATCTATATCCTTCAAGATTAGGATTGGGGTAGAATCATTGCTATAACACGTCCACAACAATGCCCACTTGGTGCTATTTCGTTGCATCAAACCCAAAAAAAACTCAGTCACCAAGACTCTATTCCACATTTTAAGAACGAACCCAGGAGGTCCTGACTACCGCACATCAATGTTGCTCTAAAGACATCATAAGCCACTAATAGAAGTTGCAATAATTCATGTCCACCGTAATATATTGGCCTACAAAACTAAAATATGTTTTGATGGATACCGATCCTGGACAGATATGCATACCTAACTGGTCAGTATGGCATTGTGACTATGAAAAGTTAGCATCGCGATGTTGAAGACGGAAGGAGTGTGTGTGATATGTCTGCACCACTGGCAGGCTGCTCAACTTTCACGAGTTTCAAAACTCTCAAAATTTAACTATTACAGTGGGTATGGTCTAATTCAGGTCCGGAAACCCGTCGAGGAGCTGTGGTAAGCTTCCCGGGTTAGCTCAGATAGTTTGCCGGATACAAACTCATCGTGCCACAAACAATAGCCAGGGGCGATCTCGTTCCTGATTTTCTTTGCCTTCGCATTCACTCGCGCACGATTTTCTGGATAATGATTTCTGTCCAGTCCATACAGAAGGGCCGTCCGGATCCTGACTTACTCTTTCATCGCACTTTTCCTAATTAATAACTGTAACTGTTCGCTGGTAGTAATTGGTGGAAATAAAAAAGTTGCAAGAGATGGAGGCAGTTGGAGCGAAATATAGTCATTCATGGGCGTAAAAAGGGTGAGAAGCGAAATCCGGTCGAAACTGAGAAAATCGCGAATTCGCCTACAGCTGCGGTGTTGAATCTCGTCAAAAAGTTTTTCATACAGAAATTCTGTAGAATCCTCAGCCATACGATTGATCGCCATTCTTATCTAGCGGGTGCCACTCATTATCAACTGGATTCTGTTATACATTGGGAAATGATTACAGATGGTAAGCCTATGTTATTGGCTTTCTGTGCCTAGAAATCATGGCGTGATGACTTCGGTATCAGACATTATTGGACGCCGCTAATACATGTTATGTTTCAAACGAGAGCTCTTTGAGTTTCCATGAAGATGGAAACCGGCTATTGATTTCACAGAGCAATTGATAGCTTCGTACATAATTGCCGTCTGATTCGCAATGACAGCGATAATCCGGATAGCGTTGATACGGTGTAATAATGTCGCACCTTGTCGCGAGTATTCGCGTCATCGTGATGTGACCTCGAGTCGCGGGATTTGTCGTATCCGCCATGCCACTTTCTCGCGACCCGAGAGGTGTATTTTCGAAGTATACGTCAGGAACGGGTAAGCCGCAGTGATAGTTTGCTTTTAGTTCGTCGCTGCCGTGCGTTTAAGCTCGACGCGAGACATCACCGGTGTCTCTTACTCTCCGGATCTAGACGTCTCCGTTGTCTTAACTTATCATCCCATATCCAAAACCCACCTAAGCTGATTCATATCCAAGCGTCGCCGCCTTGTATGTACACAATGGAGAATCGAGAACTTCGGTGGATCGCGACGTCAAGGACGAAATGAGAAATTGCCATTGAATTCAGGGTCACATGACATAACCAGATATACCGTTCACCAGCGGCGACTTTTTAACGGTGAGAGCCTAACTCCAGCCAATCCATTGTAGTCATTGCAGGTCCGATATCTGAAGACATGGTCCATACAGCTATTCTAATTTGCTTGCTTATTTATATTCCGCATTGTTTCTCTTCTTTTTATAGTCGATACAACTTTTCTAGTAAATGTCTACTATGGTCAGCTATTTGTCCGCCCGGTACTATCACAGATGGATACACTGCCCTTGATGTTGTTCTTTTCCAAACCTTGAGTTATCTCGCAGCAAATGGTTCAAGAATGTAGCTAGAAAAACTCATTCGGTGGAAGCATTGACCGAACTCTATCTTGATCACAATCAGTCAAGCGACACAAACAATACAACTCGAATACCCACATGATTCGAATGCGCATTTCTCTCTCCAACATGTAACACGTAACTGCTGAGGTTTGCAATCCCTCGAGTGAAGGCACACACCATTGTGCAGCTCCGACCTATCCGACTCGATGGTATTCGGAGCCGGTAGATTGTCCCGAATTTCCCGAATGACCCTCAATTGCGATTAACATCTGTATCGACCCTTCTAAGTTCGATTTAGTTGGAAAGCTTCGATGTAATTGCTCTATTTCGTTCCCTCGATCCACTCATTGTCAGTCTCTCCCATTATCTCTCGGTCTGTGTCTTTGGAAAAAAATTACTTTTTCTAGGGCACCAGAATTTCGTTACACACCCGTGTAGGCAATTTCACGTTTCTTCTGTTATCTCATTTTTATGTAAATTCTGCGCTGCGCGAGCACAACGAGTTTATTTAGCCTCGGCGGATTATTTTGCATTCTTCGACCTGACAATGTCGCGTATAGTATGATAGAGCGTTGTTAACGTATAGACCCGAATGAAATACAGGCAACGAGGTAAATTTGCGGAGGATCTCTACTGGGAATGCGAACAGGTGAGCGCCGCAAGCTAGCCACGCAGTTTCCATATCCAATTTCTGAGTTTTACGAGTACGGGTGCATGTACACATGAAGGTATGGTGGAACACATCGTATAAACAATACGTAAACGTGTACATAGAAATCGTATACTAGTAAGCAAAAAGGCGTGTCTGGAACAACTTAACGTGATAAGGGACACGAACTTTTTTACATTCCACTATACGAATGAATAAATAAATGTATGGGCACTGAGACTGGTGGATGAGCTTCTGGGGTTCAACTTCGCATCGTGAATGGCCGATACTCGGAGTGGTATAGTGTAGCTTAAGGGGGTATGCCTACTTATAAATTCAAAAATCGCTTTTTTTCAAAACCAACATATTTTGACAGTATATTATCTTATAAATGTTCTCTAAAAATGTCAAGGTAATCGGATCAAAATTGACAGATTTATAGGCTGTTATGTTGATGCCCGTCGGAATGCTCGGCGCGCCGTTCGAAGTTTTACACAGTCGGTGAGAAAAATAACTCGAAACTACCGCATTGATCTTTGTGGAATTTTTAGAGCTTTTTCCAGATATAAAAATACAGTATTTCATCGGAGGCATTTTTTCCGATGTATACTTTCGACTTCATGAACGAAAAATGCCCATTTTTTCGCAAAGGTCGCTTTAGGCCATTTGATTTGATCAGTTTGATTTTGTTATATTATACCCTGGTTCAGAAGGGCATTGGTCATCGCGAAAAAAAACGTTTTCGAAACCTGGGCCCCAGACATCAGCTGTAGATCGATTATAATCAAATGTTTTCATACAACAAATTACAGTACCCTTCAGAACATACTTTTCAAATACGTCATTTTTGTAGAAATCCATCGTCACGATTTTCTTTAAAAATCCAAAAAATAATCTTTTTTCGACTGTTACAAGGGACTGATAGGACAGAGTTTGGTTGGGAAGGGTAATACGTCATTTTTGTAGAAATTCATCGTCACGATTTTCTTTGAAAATCCAAAAAATAAGCTATTTTCGACTGTTACAAGGGACTGATAGGACAGAGTTTGGTTGGGAAGAGTAATACGTAATAACCTGCAAGGGCATACGGTGAAACTCAGAAAAAAAATATATGGGCAAAGTATACTTCGAACTTTTTGTATCCATGTAAAGCTGACTACCAGTGCACCTACTTTCTCAAAGAATTTTTGATTTTGGAAACCGGTCGATTCTTCGACATAACCTTTGCACGAATATGCTTACATTTACTTAGAAGTGATTTTGAAGACATTGGGGCTTACATAATATTGAGTATGACCGTTTTCCATACTAATATATGTATATCAAGAGCCGAAATAGCGCGTCGATGCCAAGTATAGAGTTTAGTTTTCCGATCCACGACCAGGCGCTGTCGTATTCCTGCATACCTAAATCTGTGATTTTCTATATATGCAGTGGGAAATCCGAGCCATATATTGCGTCAGGAAATCCTCCGATTGCGCATTACACAACGGTGCTTGAATTGCAATTGTTGAAGGCGCTATTCTACGACGGGTGTACCCGTAGGGAAAGGTTGAGAATGCGCAATGGCAGAGGATGACAAAGAGGCACAACCCCGAAGGTCCATCTGCCAATTTGCATGCATTAAACAGAAGGCAGAATTGCACCTCCCGTGCGCATATATCCGGTCAATGTGTGGTCACGTGTCTGTGTGGAGACTTGGAAACTCTCCGGATCCTAGCAGCTGCCACTTTCAATGCTAAAACTCAACTGTGACGGAACGTACGAAAAGGAGTATGTAGGTATGCGATACATACCTACACAAAGGCAGTTACAGGCCTCCAGGTTACTCGTTTTTCCTCAAACAAACAAATGGAAGAGTGGCAATAATATCATTCCACAATGTCCTATATGTCTTCAGCTACATTCGTGTTTATCTTCCTTTCCAGACTGATTTCGAGCGAGACTGCTCTTTTGCTCGAATTATCATGATACTGGAGATTCAGAAGGATACTCATGGAAAGTAATTGAGATTCATTCTGGTATTGACGTATAAACATGCCTGAATCCCAAGAAATGGTTATCCCTTCCTATTGCAAACTCTTGCACGGTCTGACTGCGTTCGATAATGACGATAATGATTCTCATTCGTCAGGATCTCGTAATTTTTTTTCCGCAAGTACCAGTGTTTGACAAAGTGGTGCTACAAGCCCTAGATGAATCGATCCCTTAGACATACGTTCGCGATATTGGCAGCGTTGGTGTCATTGGTGTCTATTATAAAAATGGACAAGCACTCAATGGTAGTCGACTAAGAGGTATTTCGAAATTCGTTAGAACATTCCCTATCAAATCTCAAAAACTTTGATCCATTTCAACACACTAGATGTCATTTCGCGAACTTTTATTGGCCATAAGGTCAAGGGAACGGTTAGCTCAAAGTTCGCGGGGCCGTTTGTATTGTGATTTTCCACAACTACGATTATCCAGACGTATCATGTTTTAATGCACATCCTTGAACTCCACTGCACATCTTCCACAACGTCGCCGTATCTTCGGAACTTTTGCTTCTTGGAGCAGCGCCGTCGGGGGGACAGAACGAGGTAGAAAGCGCAGAGATGCCTCAAGATGGAGAGAAATCAAGTTCTTCAATTTGAAATTTCGCGATATTAAGCCTTAGAAAGTCGGAGTTTTCTTTCAAGTTGTTTCGGAGAGCATACTCGCACGCCTTGGATTTCGCAGCGAGCGAAGAAACATTTCAGGGAAGCAGACTAGCTAGCCAGAGGATTGCACTGAGTGAATTTCAAGTAGTTTCGCGGATACCTCATTCGCCATGAGTCGTGCATACGTGTGTGCGTGGGTTCGTGAACGTCCGTATGCCGGTGCAAAAAGACATACATGGCGCATGTGGAGCTTGCATAGACTATACGGGTATGAGTGAAAACGAGAAACGTCGAGATATAGTCTTGGGGATTGAGCAGTCGCCGTATGCCGGATGAAGATATACAAGTGACGCCGGATACACGAGGGTGGTCGTAGGGGACCAAGGCCCATCTGATACACCGACGCTTCGCTCCTGACGCCCGCCATATTTCGTTATCCACATTTTCAGACTCGAACTCGCAAATCTGATTTGCATCGAACAAGCGCGTCCACCTGGACCACCCACGTAATGTATCATACGTGTATACGTATACAGGGCTCGTACGAACTACAGTGCGGCATTTCGAGCACAGCAGCCGGAACACGGAAAGAGAAAAAAAACAGATTTTATCAACTTGGACCGATGTGACGTTGCGATCAGATCGAAGTGCTTCCTGTGGTAGCATGTTCTATACCGTGGTAGAACTACACGTGCACACATCCGTGGAGAAGAAAAGGAAAGAGAGACATGCTGGAAAAGTTGGCGTAGCTGTGCGTTATCCTGCGGTCGATCCTGCCAAGGATAAACTAACGACAAGACCGGAGATTGAAATGTACGGGATTTATGTTGTTCGGTAGAGTTTGTTCCACCGATAAAGCGACATACTTTGACCTTATCAAACTTCGTAATACGCGAGTAATGCCGATAAAGACTTGCCGTCTACGCGACATCCATATTTGAGTACAAACACGTGAATGAGTAGTTGATTGAGCCTTACTTGCCACTGTGGGATTCGAACCACCCCAACCACTCTTTTTCTTGTGCGTAAATGTATTGATGTGTATTCCACAGGAGTGCGGCAAGTAAGGGTTAATTTTGATTTTTTGCTGAATAATCCACATGGTCTTTCAAAGTGAACTCCTTGAGTCGGCAATATAGGTTGGTCGAGCCTCAGCCAACGCGAGCGTTGGCAAATTGACACCAGCAAGTGCTACCATGGCACCAGCAATGGGAACCCCAAACAAATAGGCTGTCTACACGTTGGCATTTGCTTTCACTTGACTACTTTGGGCCAACATGTATTGCTGGCTTTAGATGATCGGACAACATTTCCAAGTAAACATATTCAATAGTTTATTTTTTGTAACAATTTCATTCCTGGAATACAATTTCATTCACTGGAATACATTCAATGTATTCCAGTGTGGTAAGTAAGGGTTAAGGGAGCAGAGAGAATAAAGGTTAAGATACCTTTAGACGAGGAAAAAAATTCTGATTTTCTTGATTTTTGTTAGGAATTTTCTTTTTCGTGACTTAGGATATGTTTTACCACTTCATTTGACTGTTACATGGTATTACTTATTAGTCTTTTAAAGTGGCGGCGGTACGCCATGGTGGGAGCGTTAGCGGGATTAATCTGAAAAAAACCAACGAAGACTTTTTCTTTCATTAACATTTATACGCAGAATATGAACTAAAAACAAGTGCGATATGTTAAAAATCCATGAAATGGTCTACTTTGAAACAAACAGATTAAACTTTCCGAAAAAACGGCTACATTTCGCATGAAATTTTTTTTTTTTTTTTTTTGAAAGTCGTTTATGGTCATGTAGACAATAGAGTTAAAAAGATTTATAGTAAATTTCATTAGAATCAGTCAATTCGTTCTTTAGCTATGCGTCATGCCAGTTTTGAAAATGCAATTTGGAACGCCATGCCATACCTCTATCTTTTAAGAAGATTAATAATTTTGCAAAATCATGTAACAGCCAAAAGTGGTAATAAAACATACCCTCATTCTGAAAAATGGTGAAAAAATATTGGTGAAAAAATATAAAGAATGGTAACTATTCGGAAGTGGGGCTCCTGCTAGAATCAGGTTAATTTTTGTTTGGGTTTGTTTGGCGTTGTTTGAGGTTGCTAGGCGTTGTTTCGGGTTGTTTGGGTTCGTTTGCGTTTGTCTGAACTCTTGCAGAAAGTTAGCCTGATTCTAGCAGGAGCCCCACTTCCGAATATTTACGGAAAAAATCGTGAAAATCTGCCATTTTTTCCTCGCCAAAGGTATATACCCCCTTAAAAAAGTCGTAGTACTCACTCACCCAATCATTGTTCGAGAGATCGCGATAATTGCGTTTTGAAAGTAAGTAAATGCTTGTACATGGTTTTCTCCTTTTTTCCATAAATCTATCGTGTCAGTCACTGAGCAGAATATTAAGCACTACCCCGCCTCCGTGCCTTTTCCAGACTTCGTCCCGCCAAGTGTCATCTACAGATCGAGGGTGCTCGCAGCACGTATCACCAAGAAATAATTATCCGGCGCCGCGTCATCGGAAAAAAGACCCCTACAGGGGAAAAGAGAGAGAGAGAGAGAGAGAGAGAGAGAGAGAGAGGCTCGATAGTTCTCGGTAGGGTAGAGCGGCAATCGCTGACCCCGTTTCACCGTCACGCGAAATCTTTGCGTCACGTTCGATCTCGCGCGACGCGGCAAGAAACCGAACGCGCGTTCCGTAAAGAGGAAGAACCCTTGAGAAGTCACCGAGACTCTTGGCAACCCAAGGCTCTTGAATTTATCACCTGTACTCCTTTATCGTGTTGACAAAGAGATAGGGAGGGGGGGAAGAGAGCTAAAGATAGGAAGTGACGAAAGAAGAGGTGTACGCCGGCTCGACGAACGAGAAACATGTAGTATGTACCGAGAGCTTTCTTGCCTTGCACTTTGCTCCGAGCAACCTTAGCCAAAAAACTCAAGAGCGCTCTTCGAACCGGGTTCGCGTTAAATAAATATCATCCAGCCAGAACAATGGAACGAAATCCGCGGTTTCTTCGTAAACACTTAGTACTTTCCATTGATGATCGTAACAAGGGCAGTGTCAATTATTAAGGGAGGACAGCACCACCGTGACGGCCGGAAATGGGCATTTTTTCCGAATTTTTGTGTCTGCTATATTATGTATCTGCGATTTGGAAGAAAAGGTATGTTATGAAGCATACATTGAACTTATTTTGTGTACATTTTTATTACAATTTTATTTTTAATTGACACCGCTATCGAGGTATAATAGAGCATCTGGATAATAATTGTGGTCCAACGTCTGGATCGATAAATTGACAATGGTTGGCCTGACACATAAAAGTAAAAAGGTTTCATAATCTCTATGAAGGTAGTTCTCGTTGTACGTAGCCGTTGTTCGATTTTTAAAAAATCCACAAAATGGAGGGTGTGAAAAAAGTGACATTTTGGGGAAATTTTTACTTATATTCGGGGGCTATGAAAATACGAGAAAAAAACGGTTGCATTCAACAATAGCTACAATTACGGAAGTTTTGGTTTATTTTGATTGAAAATCGGGTAATTATAGCTAGAGTTATGGTTTTAGCCAGGTCGAGAAAAGTTGCTTAGAGAAAAACGCCAATTTAAATGTGATACTTGCGTAAATCGTTGCGCCACCTACTGTCACTAAATCGTCTGTACTTGATCAATTTTCAACATTTTAACTCGAAGATTTTTCACAAATTCTTGGATATGTTTGCTTAGAGAAAAAGAAGGAAAATCGATTTTTGGACCCATTACCATGGCGTCGATCCTTAATCACGGCTACGGTCTTGAACATTTTTTATTCCGGTCCTGGCAATATTGGCCATCAGCCAATCCCGAAAAAAAATCATCAAGGGTGAGGCAATCTCATTATGGTCACCGGGTCCTAGGCAAGCGTCAGCATTATTGCACCAAATAATTTTGGAAAACTACACATCAAGGCACATTACTATCACCCAAAAGTTTCACTGACCTATGAGCAATTGCTTTTTTTCCCATATGGATATGACTCTCCGGACGGCGAAGTGTGCAAATCAGAGTGGCCATCGGCCGCTGGAAGGCTCGACCCATTTCCTCGTTCATTCGTGACTATGTCAGGACATCGATCGACCGTACGGCGTTTCCAGTTCATTCAACCGTCGAGAATCGCAAAAACTTTGAAAATCTGAGAATGCCGTGCCACAGCTCCGCCGTGAATCGATGACTCTTTGCAAGCTGAAGTTAAGACGAATTGGCGCAATCACAGGATATATGCTTAGGCAAGTGCAGAACTCGAGTCTGCGATCTGACAAGATCTACGAGTTTCCTAAAGCCGTGAATAGAATGGCGGTATTATATATATGGTGCGCGTTCTGTTTTTTTTTTTACTTCTTAACCGCGGGCCGTTATTCAAACGGTAACGGATCCCCAATGACGAAAATGGATTGTCTATATCTGGAAGCATACATATTGGATCAGTGAACAGGCATTTGACTTCGGATAAGTCTATTTGTACTACGCACACGTGTATCCACGTTGATATCTGGCACGAGGCTTTTCTTCCATGAAAATTCAATTCTCACCACATTTTTCCTTCTTCCACCACGAGATGAACCGTACAATACATATCAATCACGTTGACCTGATATTCCAGTAAATCTCATTGCACGATGGATGTTAGGGATTTCATGGTAGAAATCCCTATCCCTAAATAGGAGTATACCAAAGATGGATAGACGGATGTTTGATAATGATATTGACCTGCCGTCTTACAGTGTGCCGTTCTGCAGGCCTAGCGGTAGAGTAAAATTTACTTGACTTCTTTGCAAGGTTGTAGATGAATGACTCCAAGCATGTCGCTCTGTAGATCTAGCAACGGAATAAACTGTACTTCACTTCTTTCCACTGTTGCAGATGGATGGCTCAAAGCATGTCGTTGAGCAGGCCTAGTAGGATTACTCTAAGTGTGTCGTTCTGTAAGTCTAGCAACGAAATGAAATTTACTTGACTTCTTCGCAATGTTGCAGATGGATACTACTCCAAGCCAATGTTGTTCTGTAGGCCTAGTAGGATGACCCCAAGTGTGTCCTTCGGTAGGTCTAGCAACGGATTGAAATTTACTTGATTTCTTCGTAATGTTGCAGATGGATGACTCCAATCATGTTGTTCTGTAGGCGTATTAGGATGACTCCAAGTCTGTCCTTCTGTAGGCCTAGTAGAATGACCCCAAGTGTGTTATTCGGTAGGTGTAGCAACCCAATGAAATTGACTTAACTCCTTCGTAATATTGCAGATGAATGATTTCAAGCCGCTGACAATCTCTGTATATTGCAACCCTACTTTTTCCTTGTCTAATGTGAATATGTTGGATACGAATGCTCCTGTCGTTGGTGCTATTTTCTTGTCGTCGTGCACCAAGCTATTAGACTCTTTTGCCACATCACTACATCGAGCTCTTGATTGTCCAGGATTTATTTATAATATTCGTTATTTTCGTTTTTTAGAACTAATATTTTTTTTGATTTCCCCATTTTGATATGAATCCTTTTACATTATTTGAATTCATGATGTCATCTCATATTTTCGGATTCCGGATTTTTACATCTAAGTATTTTCGAGCATATAGATGTATAAAGACCGCTTTTGCAACTTCTCATTTTTTTCTTTTGTTATTGGTATATCGCGGAATAGAGTCCGTTAAATCGAATATATTGGATGTGACGAACGCGTAAAAGACAAGTAATGATACACGGTCTTCGAATACACATATGATGTCTAGCCAACCCTCTCTTCCTCTGCCTCGCGCTCTTCTATTTCCATCAGAGCTAAGCCTAAAGATGTGACGACACGCCAAAGTTTATTCTGTCAATTTGCAGTAAATTCGAGGGTTAAGTAAAATAGTGAGAGCGAGAGAGTCAGGAGGGGGGGGGGGGGCAGAAGGGAGTATACACGAAGACTCAGGGCAGCAAATAGTAGCGAACTGGGCCGAGCGAAGCTTTCGAACATATTCAGGGGTCAAGTCTATCCGTGATCCGACGTACCGTGAAGTAGCCCCGAAGCAGAAACCTGAAGTTTGTCAGTACGCTATCTATCACTCTACAATCGG
This sequence comes from Ophion costatus, assembly GCA_951751655.1. Lineage (NCBI taxonomy): Eukaryota > Metazoa > Arthropoda > Insecta > Hymenoptera > Ichneumonidae > Ophion > Ophion costatus. The sequence continues at coordinate 38,404,910 of OX632359.1, read as the reverse complement.
TATCGCATTTTCTAATCCGTCCAAGTCTTTCCTATATATGTATAGCTGACAAAGGAGAGTGAGAGAGAGGGGGTGGGGGAGTGAGCAACAAAGGAGTACGTGGGTATGCGGCTGACCTTACACCCCGAGGCCCTCAGAATTCCAATTCTACAACTCGAAGTACTTTCGCGGGGATGTAACGGTTGCGGCTAGTGAATATACATACATACACACACTTGTATCGAAAATGTGATTCAGAAATAGAATACATCCGAGCGGTCGTGGAACTTCCATAGTGGCCCAGAAAATATTTTACATTTTACTGATTAATCGAACTCTTGGAATGTCATATAGCTTCGCGTTCATTATTCCATACTTTGCCGAAGGGATTCATGTCGTCCAGATGACGGAGACTAGTGCAGGCAAAGTTGGAACTATTATCTACAGGTATGCGAAACGATAATCGATTATCGTACGTTTCTTGCTCGCCCTCGCATAATAATCCGGGCTATGCAGCGGATTTGCTCGAAGGTATATGCCATGTGGCTGAGTCAGAAACTAACGGATTTCCTGACTGGTTGGTCTTCGAGGCGTACAGAAATAATCACGAATATGAGTAATAACGATGAAAGATGTTTATAGAAACAGATTTATCCGAGAACGAGGACGAACCGAGTATCTCGGGATTTTTTTAGGGATAACGGACGGGAATGCAGTGTCCGTGGGCTTACGAACATTTTCGTTTAGTCGTTTCGACTTTACGAGCCGAGAGAAAAATATCGAGATGCTCGTTGTCCCGCAGCTCATCCGATATTGCGTAAACTCGCGTGATATTGCCATTCTAAATCCAAGCTATTCGTTCTGCAAATGTCGCTGTACGGAATTTATCTATAGCTAAAACCAATTCTACGTGTTCGAATCCACTTCGCAGCCTTCCCTCGATGCTTTCCTCGCGGCTTTCCATCTTTTTCACTCGAGGCATCGCTCCGCAAACTTGCCTCGGCCAGGCGATTCGTGCCGTGCCGTCGACGATAAATTGTTGCTCATTGAATCCCAAATGTTGGCTCGCACTGCCTCGTGAATACATTCCCAACTGCTACAGCGAGTGCAATGTACCCGCTGGATTCACAACCGTTTCTCCGGGAATTATTCATTTTGCCGAATCATCTTCGGCTTTCGCAATGACTCTTCGGTCGACTGGAGCGCTATACGGGTCTTGCTTGAATATATGTAATTCTTACTGACATGAGAAAGTATCAAGCTCAATAAGCTTGGAAGACGCATTTATTTACCGCACTATATTGGTAGTACTTAGGGTTCATGAGGTTTGTTGGTTGTTGGGAATTGCCGTTCTTCTTCGATGACTGAAACCGTCTGAAGTGGATCTTAAGCGAGTCTTGTTTATGTCAACCGCCCGTGCAGACACGTGACCGGGCATTCCCTACTTTGTGCCCAGCCCTGACCAGGCTTGCCTTGTCTGATTGACCTAACCGGGCCCTCCCATGGAACAAACCGGGAAGATCGCAAAATCTTTTTTTTACGACTTACCCTCTATGTTTGGAAACTACAATCTTCTGTCCAGGACACATTGCGAGCAAGTACATCTTCACGTAATGTCTACGCCGCCAGAACATCGATATGTTCTGAAAAGTGGAGCCTGTCTTTACGAACTAAAGAACTACTTTGCTTTTCACCTCATCAAAGATATTTATAGTTTATTGAGATGAAAAAAATACATCTGTTGTAATTCTATTCATCATTAAATGCATTCATTTCATCAATGATAATCGACGTGGATAACAATTCTTATCATAAATACCAGGATTACGACAACCAATGATTTGAGCATAAAGAATAGCCAAATTATTTTATGAGGCAAAAAAGTAAAGTAGGTCATTTGTGGTTTTTGAACGCCTTGTTGCCATGTCGGGAAATATCAATGTGCTGGCCGGGAATATATTACCAGAATGTATTTCGCCAACAATCCACCAGGTGGCTACAAGCCAAGCGTTTCGCGTAAGCAAGTCACCATCGGACGGGGATACAAGTTGGTCTCCACTCTAGTCCCTTTTCGCTCGGATAATGATCTGTATACGTTTTTCTGTCTCTTTGCCTATCAGGAAATGCGAGCAAGCGTAAGTATACACTCATATACTACCTCAGCGAGTAGATAACCAACAAACAATATGTTGTCAAAATACTGAATTAAATACACCCCGGATTTTACCTCCTCAAGGATTCTAAAAACGCTAAAACGTTATAATTTCCTTGGTTGCTCCTGCTTACTTTTCGATCTATTCCTTCTATTCCAGGCTCATTCCTGATCAGTTGCCCACAAAGGGAATGGCGAATCGCGACATAGCCTTAGACCCGTTACATTGCCACCCTATTCCAGGGTGGAAGGCCCCACCAGAGCATAATATTATCTAGGAAGGCAGATCAGGGGCAGTACTTTTTTTCGACACAAATTTCTACAGGGGCGGTCATGCCGTCAATCTTCCTCAATTGCATGTACAGAACTGGTATATGCATATCACAGGGAACTAATCCATCTGGTATTGACACGAGTAAAGGTATTTACCCTGTTCGTCGCTCCGTTGCGTTGATACGTTGATCGTTGGAAAGTCACACGAAGGTCGACATACGAGTGCATCTTGCCGAATCAGCATGATCGATTGCGCCAAAAGTCAAGCCCCAAGCGATTTGTAACCCTAATATTGGTTTTAGGTCCCACTGAAGATGACATATTGCATTCGCAATATTCTGTCTTCGATCCGAATGGCTAATTGCGGTCGCGTTCTATGAACCGATGAAAGTATCAGTGATTCGTCCCTACGATTGGGTACATATGGATTCGAAGGCATATTGGATCCTCCACTAGACTTGTCATCCACGAAAGACAACAGGCAATGAAATTGACGACACGTCAATTTGAATTCTTCGTCATAGAGTTTTGATGCGCAACAAATCGAAAAGTCATTTACAACGCACCAAGCGCCAAAACGTTCCACATCTTCTTGATGAGGTGCGGTGGATTCACGGTTCTGATAGCGTGATTGTCCAGCCGGCAATTTTGATTTCAAAATTGGATTTCGGTTTAGCATTGATCGGCAAGGTACAGTCTCCGACTGCCGTCGGAATTATTTCCCGCGGCAGTTGGCTTGCTGTATATACAAAATTCGCCAAGGGTTGATTCTGGCATGACGACGTCTGGCACAGTTTGAATAATAATGACAACAAGTGTTTCTTGCTCAGCGGATTTCTAGAATTTCAGGCGGCTAGTGAAGACTAAAACGTTGCTCACCCTCGTAGGTAGCTAGTTCGCCGTGTATTGTAGGCAGTATTGAGGTAGCATGATTGAGGGCGAGAGAGAGAGAGAGAGAGAGAGAGAGAGAGAGAGAGAGAGAGAGAGAGAGAGAGAGAGAGAGAGAGAGAGAGAGAGAGAGAGAGAGAGAGAGAGAGAGAGAGAGAGAGAGAGAGAGAAAGAGAGAGAGAGAGAGAGAGAGAGAGAGAGAGAGAGAGAGAGATGGAGAAAGAGGACACCTATATATAAACGATCCAGATACTGGAAACGGGCATCGAAGCAGATTCTCCTTTCTCGTTCCACCATTCACGAACATAATCTCGGATTATCCTTGCGGCCATTATACGATGGTATATAGTACATGCCATAGGTAAAGCCACATGAATATCCGAAACGGATTCTATGCGTTTCACGATTTTCGCCATTTCTCGTAAGCTTCGTACAGATAGTAACTGGCCTTGCTGCTAGTCAATAAGTAGTTTATGCTGCACGTACGGCTTCACAACGTATGTCCCTAAACTAGCATATACATATACGTACGGATTATACTGCTATATCTGTAAAGTGCAAGTTTTGGAGCCATCGCTCACATTGTATTTCGATGATTCTCTTTCAACTGGTATATCTTCTTATTGAGTGAAAGTGTGCGCATTCATCATGTACGGGGCACCGTAACGAAAAGTTACCATTTATCTCTATCTCGGTATATTTTAAAGGAACATGGCTACTCCAAGGAAAAGTTTGGAGTTGGGCTATGAGGACATATGTATTATTCAGGGGGAAATTTAATTTCTCCTAGGTCGAGTAAGATGAGCGAGTAGGTGGAAAGGGTGCTGTGAGTACCAAATTTTTGCTGACATTAATAAAGAGCGCATTCGCGTATTAGTCTCTCTCTCTCTCTCTCTCTCTCTCTCTCTCTCTCTCTCTCTCTCTCTCTCTCTCTCTCTCTCTCTCTCTCTCTCTCTCTCTCTCTCTCTCTCCCTCTCTCTCCCTCCCTCTCTCCCTTTCGGATGGGGCATAATCCAACGAACTCTAAGTAGATTATTCACGTGTTATTCGCCCGAGCGCCTAGAGAGTACTACCCTTTCTGCCGGACCAAGCTGGTTAACATCGAAAAGTCCACTATGCGGTAATGCTCGCGTCGTTTCCTATTATCTAACAGACCTTTTGCGAGTAGCAAGTTTCACGGCTAAATGAACTGACGCACTCCATAGAACTCAGTAGGTGCTTACTGACGATGTGTGATGATTGGCTATTCGAGCGTTCGCGGATGTTCCAACGTTTCCGGTGATAGCAGTTGCTGGTTCACAAAAAGCTGCAAAACCGCATGAGAATCGAAGTTTTCTGCATCAAATTGGGCATTGTTGTGTTCAAGCTACAGAGTCTGGACGATCCAGATGGCACATGATCAAAGCCTTCATTTACCTTCAAGATGGAGAGTAAGCATTTTGTGTTTCCTCGTTGCGCGGAAATTATATACATTTTTGTTTTTAAGCGAATTAGAATTACATCGAGCATGTAACGCCATTAAAAGACGGTTGATTTATTCTCCGTCTCGATCAACATAATAATTTCTACAAATCCTTGTTTGGGTCAAGAATTAAGGCAGTATTGTTGTCTAGAGCACTGTTCCGGAGATGATTTTTAGGGTGGGATAACTAAAGAATTAACTAAAAAAATAACTGGTCATGTATTATTGACAACTGAAGAATATGTACAAGTAAACCGAAATTATTATCATGTACTTTTGTACATGCGTTTGCAACGGTGCGAGGATAGCGCCCCCAATTGGCGACCAGTATGATGGACGTTGTTTAAATGTAAAAAAAAAAAACAAATTGTTCAAAAAGGATGCATGCGAAACATTGATAACCAATTTTCCCTATATTTCTGAACACTCCACGCGTTATATATACACACATATTACTCCAACTCAAATCTGCTACCAACGTTGAAAAACAGTCTACAGAAGGCATATGCCAAATTTGAGCTCAATCGGCTATCGAGATATCGTGGTTGCCTATTTGAAAAGCATAGTTTCGAGATAAGGGTACTCCTCATTATCTCTATAACTCGGCTAATTCTATGGATAGAAAAATAAAATGAAAAACAAAACGATTTTTCCAACAACACTGCCTGAAGACGTAAGATTATCAACCGAGGATAAAATTCCGTTCTTTTCTAACTAGATATCGACAATGGTGCTACTACTGAGCCTGACGAGGAATCTCGTTCGGCGATACGAGACGATTTCAATGAAACGCATATTACCTATTCCTTGATACTTCTTCAATAAAATTTCAAATGCACCGATAAATGCAAGAGCTCGTGCGTGTCGCTGAATAAAATTTCCCTCGATCGTAACGTTGAAAGTCTTTCGAATATGATATCGTGAAAGTGGTATTGCAGATTTTGCCATTTTCTCGCGTGCTCTCGATACATTCCTACCCGCAACGCCGCTGTTCTTAAAAACTTACATCCCGTTAAAGGCTTTTAATTTCCACGAGCTTTAATATTTACTCACCAGGACGAGCTACATTTACCATCAGCTGGCGGTATCGACGGCAATTATTTGCATCGGACTTAAATTTAATTACCACGACTAATATAATATTGCGTCGATGATTATTAATACGGCGGTAACGATTATTGCAAATGGAATGAAAAGAGAATTCGATGTCCCTCGGTCAGCCTTAGCGGGGGCCTAATCGAGTTACGCAGCTGGAGGTTCGCGCCCGATCTGCTTCGGTGAAACGACATCGTATCAAAACGATATATATACATATACGTGATCAGCTCGGCTTGTGACTTATTAACTTTTTTTTAATGATCACCTGTACCACTGGCTTCATACTCTTACAGCTGCTTGACTGGAGAACCCGCAGTGAGGCAGCAATAAAAGCAGCAATATGACATATTTTGCTTCAAGATCATCGTTATATTAATGTTTCATACTTCTTTAGTAGCTAGTAAAACCTCATCGACTATCTTGTTGTATATGATAAAGCTAAAAAAAATTAATTAAGTATAGTCAATTAAGTAATAAAGTCAGTTTCGTAAAAAATTAAATTATTTAAAAAATGAAAATGAGGTTTGACATGTGTTTCTTCGAGGGGTGGTTTTCCCCTCCTAACCGTTTTTCCACCGATAGAGAAAATACGTATCGAATAATTTTCAATGCTTCATTATGTATATCAGTTTCAATAAAGCGAAGGCAGACCCTTAAGAAATGTTCATTGTCAGTGTAGCTATGCCTGAGGTACCATTGTGTATTTTTTTTCTCAAAAGGTTTTTTTTGCATACGTGAACACCTTAAACTTTCGGTGACGCCCTGTTTTTATCCTCGTTACGGAATCGTTAGAGTTGTTTACGTGCATAAGCAGCTTACATTAAGTCTCTAGAGTTATTTAGTGCATAAATTATTAAATAGAAATGTGACCAGCGTGTCATCTCCATAAAGTGCCATATAAATGAGATGAATTATAGAGCCGTAATTTTCGGTCAAAACTTCGGTAATTTGGCTTGAAAGTTTACCAATATACGGGGATATATTTTTACTTCATTATAGAAAAAAATCAGTTGATTGTTAAATATTCGTCCGTGAATGGAATACCTTAAGACTGCTGTAGCCGCAATGGCGGTTAGGTTAGATTAGCCAAGTGCGAGTAGGAAGTGGTGGGCAAGGGTTCAATTGGCAAAGGCAATACGAAAAAACCGGCAAGGGTACGCGTTGGAACTCAGTAAATAAAAACAGTATAGAGGCATGACCGTGCTATTAAAATTCAATTTAGACCAACTAGAATAATATTGGAGGCACAACGAACTTCCACGTCGAATGTACGTACATCTAGGGATTGAGAAATTGTGCAAAACACTTACTCAATTTTTTTTTCTCCTAATTTCTGGTCATTAGAAATCATTCCGTACGCGACTGTTCCCTCAAACTCGTCCGTGCGGCTATAAAAGTACGGCTATGAAATTTAAAGTTATTAATATTCCTTTCATAAAGAATTAATGGCTACAGTAGCACGTGGTGCGTTGTTTGTAGAAGGCGAGGAAAATCCTTCTTTGTTCACGAGACAAGTATCATTGTATCCGTCGTTCTGAGTTCTGACTTTTATGACGTTTTGCTGAGGATTTCTCATTTGTAAGGAAAGTGTACGATTCGCAGCTCCCTTGTTTTCCGTTTAACATCTGGCAAAGTCACGAATTTCCCTTCCACGTAGCATAGAAGGAAAACGCGGACTGCACGTAGATGGAGAGGGAGAGAAGGAAATTCAGAGAGCTCTGGATCATAATTATCTGAGAATGGTTTGAAACTGCTGCTGGGTTGTTCTCGCGTCGACGAACTCCACAGTATAGTTGGAAATCGTAGTATCGTAGCTGGTTATACGCGCATTATATATCCACCGTATAATATTACTGTTGAAATACGAGGGGGGAAGTCCAAGTGCACGGAGAGCCTCTGAAACATGTTATGGTCGGACTCGTTATCTAAATTCTAATAAACATAAGTGTGAGTGTATGGAAAATGGGGCAAGCAACTGCCCAATAAACTTGAGCACAATCACCCCTGTCAAAACTGCAGTCTATACGTTAGATAATATAAAGTAATGTGTATGAACTTATGTTGAATCGTAGTTTATTCCAGATGTCAGTTATTTGTAACGTTGGTTTGTACTGCATGGAGGCAGTATACCACAAAAAGGCTTTTACCACAAATTTGGAAAAGTAAAAAAAATTCAAATTGTTATACAGACATAGACAACTTTAAATTTGGTCCTTTGTATCATATATGCACGTTATGGGGGTGTACGTTGTGATTACACGGATGAGCACGTCTGTGAAAACCGTCTAACGATACTTACAGAATTAGCCGAGTTATAGAAATTACGAGGAGTATGGTCAGGGACGGTACAGATGCAGTAGCTTTACACGCGTTTTTTCTCGGAATTATGCTTTTGAAATCGGCAACCACGATGTTTCGATGACCAATTGGCCTATTGAGCTCAGATTTGGCATACACCTTCACTAGACTGTTTTTCAACGTTGGTAGCAGAATTGAGACAAAATCATTTTCTTATATACTTATATAACTGGTAGAATTGTTCGAAAATGGGAAAAATTGATCATGAAAGCGTATCAATTAGTTGTAAGTTATTTTGTAAACTTTTTTGGCACTGAATCTGGTACCAAACATGAAAACACTCATAAAGATTATGAATATATTTGGTTTTATATCTGATTCATCTAACGTTCACAACACTGGTCGACAATTGGCTTGTTTACGCTTTTCTTGCGCTGTAAACAAATGTTGATCACTATAAGTTTACAAAATTATAATCCCGTACGAAAGTACATACTTGTCATTTTTTATGTTATCCGTACACATTCTTGAAGGATCAATAAACATTTCTATTCATCTTTATAGTTATTTCATACTAAAAACCACTTTCCAAACAACGCTGTGGACAACAATACTGCCTTAGCTTGATGAATATACTTCGGATAAGATCAGCACGGTATTGAATGTCATTTGCAGCATTTGTCATTGAATAATGTATGATTTGACACTTCGTCTGTAAATGTTTTTTCGGTACCTTCCGTTTGTAAACCTGGGATTTTTTTTTGTTTCAAGTCCTGTCGTTCTTTCACCCAGTTAACACATTCGAAATTTGTTTTTTATTCATGCTAGTGTGCGAAAAATTCAATTCAATATATCAATCGTAAAATTATAGGAAAACATTTGTTTCATATATTTTTTGTTAAATAAATTAGGCAACTCGGTAGGAAAGTAGTTTTGGCTCGGACACGAAATACCCAGGCCCACAGACGAAGTGTTAAAGTAGATTTGTTTTGCCAGTCATCCGTGAACGTACAGTCAAAAGCGTTAAAACAAACTTTGACTATATTAATTTTAAACGCTCCATAGCTTCAGTGTAATTATCCTCTCATAGGGGAATTGCAGTCCGGTAATACATTAATTGCATTCAAGATTTGCAAATCTCGTGACAAATAATTTCGCGTAAGTGATAAGTAACTGCCTTTTCTCGCCGATTAATGTCAATCATGGATAAGCATCGTGACGGTATATGTTCAATGATGCAACGACAATTTTTTCTCTCAAAATTTTGATATCGAGTCTTTCGTTTCTCGCAACATATGCATGTCGCGTCGATTGCACTTGAAATTCTGAGCTTACGGACCAAGTGCAGCGATGGTAGGCGCTCCCATTGAGCGGGAAATGAAATGGATGACAGCTCGCAAAGAAAAGCATACAAGACTTCCCTCGAATACAAACTCGCTGCAAAGACATAAAGGAACGGCCCGCAAGATGAGGGGGGGGGGGGGGGTGATGGCTGGAGAAGCATGGAAGAGGAAGGGAGATTGTAGGAATGCCGAGAAATTATTAATGCATATAGTGTCTCAAAAATATCGATCAAGCTTTGCAACTCAGATGAGTTCCGAAATCCTGAAGAGAAAACATATCATTCTCTGCATCCATAAAATAAAACGACAACGTTCACTCTTTAAGTTGGTTATTTCTAATTTACCAACGTTCCATTGATGATAATCCAATGGCGGTAAAAATAAAACCACCAATACATGGGAGGAAAAAATGAAGGAGTTTCCTTTGTACCATTTTTTCATGTGATGACTTTTAATTTTCATTCATGGAGCTTTATGTCGCAAAGATGGCGACACCCTGTATATAAATATAGATATCTCTATATGTTTACATTTACGAACACTAAGAGAGGAATGCAATGGGGCGACGTAGCGATCATACAGGACGCCAAAGAGGAAAGAGGCACGTGTATGCAGATATACGAAAACTTGCTTTGGGTCTGGTGCCTTTGCCGTCGCCGTTGTCCCCCGGAAGCAATTTCTTCGTCATGGTACCACGCGCAACCGTATCACATGTAAACATGTATATATATATATATATATAATGAACATATATGAGGAAGCCAGTGTCGGTATTGCACTCGTCTATTGCAGTATCCTGAGGCATGTATCACGGTAGCTTTGTACAGCGAGTCTGGGAAAGAGAGCTCCGCCATTTCTTTGAGGGCACACGTATCATCATTCTCTTTTATATTGTGGTTCTGCGTCGAGGTGCGGTTAGCATTGGTTAACATTGTGTATGAGGCCACCGATAGACAAGAGACTATTGAAAAAATCATACTGAATAATTTTAGTAGATGACAAACGATGATTAATCACCAGAATGTTAAGATTCTCATCTTCGATGTCGATCAAACCTTCTCGTGCCTGCCATAACGATCTTCATCATATCGATCGTATTTTAATTATTGCGTCCATACAAAATACCCTGTTAAACCTGCGAAATATTACGCGACAGGAATCACTAAGAAAGTTTGATTCCAATGGAAGTTTTTTAAAAAACCTGGTCGTTTGCGAAAATAAGGCAGAGGGCTCATGCAAAACGACTGCACCGAACCATTGCATTCTGTAAATAAAATAGCTAAGAAGAGTTCTGAAAACTACCGCGTAGGTATCTACTGTAAATTTTGACGAGAATCATGTTTGTCGCTATCCTTATATAGATTTGATATAAACGCTGCATGTAGGGAGTCAACATAGGAATCCAAGTGGATTCGGCGCTGCGTTTCGATTGGCATCGTTCGAGAATTTGAAACATGCAACCGGAATTTGTTGAAGCTCCCAAAAAATATCATTACGTGATCCCGTGCACAAATTTGTTGGGAAGTCCGAAGATGCACATCTCTATGGGGATTTGATAGAGACACCGCAAACAGGGAGTCCTCATTGTGATTCAATTGGATCCTGCACTGTTCCCCGATGGACGCTGTTTGAGAGTTCTTACCACGTTCGAATTGAAACTATGTGAAAAGTCACGAGAAGAAGCTCGCTGTGTTGAAACATAACCTACACGGTTCGCGAGTGTGTAGGCGTGTGATGATATTACGTCAAAGTGCAGTAAAGTACACAACGAACGATAATTGCAGCGGATTTTCAGCAATGTGTATCGAAACGATGTTCAAGATATACTTTCTTAAGCGATTTAAACTCTTTCAGGATGAGATTTATACTTATTTTATTATTCACTTATTTTGCGTATCTATATATTTTGTTTGGGAAATTCAACGTACAGAATGCAATGGGATCCATCAGGAATCGAATCGGATCCTGTTCGATAATGTGGAAATCCTTTGGGATTCAAATTGGATTCGTCCATTGGATCCTAAAGAGGAATCCCGGCTGGAATCCAATGTACGAGCGTGACGTTACAGTCTAGGGATCCAACGCGATGACCATTGGATCCCTATCAGAAAGTGGGAACAAGGATGGGAATCCAATTGGATTCCTACGACAATTTCTGCACGGGATGTTATACACGTATGCGGTGGAGACGTGGCATGTAGCGGTATGGGGGGACAGCGACGTTGCTAAAAACAAGATGCAAGGGGAACTGAAGATTAGATAAATCATCCACATCAATGAGTATCATAGCGTCCAGGTTCCCAAAAAGCGTCTACTTCGAAAGAATTGGAAAATCGTATGATTTTACCGAAAATGGAAAGACTACAGCAAGCTGTGCGCACGACGACACGAATGCAAACTCCAATGTTTTTCGAGCACACCCACATACAGCTCGCTAGGTATTTTGCACTCTTATATCTTTCCCGTTACGAGCCGAAGGTCGTATGTTCCGTAAAAAAGTTACGTTCGCGTGCACGAGGACACGTATGTCATAGGGTAGAGGAGATTGCTCGATGGAATGAGGATGAACAGAGAGAAGAAAGCGCTGAGGCAGAGGGAATTTTTAAAATGAGGGTTTTCTTGGCTCGGATGTTGTGCCTGAGCGTTAAGGTATGCTGCGATCATAGCGGTGAACCTACATCGACCAATACGACGATGCTTGCCTGGAGTCTTTGGCCTGAATCTTGTTTCGCGGTGGCTCGTTCCCCCGATAGTTATCCCTCCTTTTACCTCTACCATTTTGCGCGGGTCGGCACTTGTGTTATTGAGATTGTAAGCGGAGTACAATCTTGGGGGCTGGCGGTGAGCCCCTGAGAGCTCTGGCTGCACCCCTCATTCTGCCTCGGTCTTTTACATCGGGCTGGCTTGGGTCAAACGCGACGTTGAAACCATCGACCGTTGAGTACCCAGAACGATAGGCGGCGGATAAATATAAATGGGAAAGAACGAGTAAAAACTGATGGTGAAATAGTTAACAGTCACTGAGGGTGGAAAAAACAAAATGGTTTAAAGTTCACCGTCTGATATTGGAAAAGATTGATCAATCTTACAACAGGAGGTAGATTAAGAGGTGAAAAGAAATGAGTTAATCTGCGACGTTACAAGATTATTAATTTTGTTCCTGACCAAGAGTAGGTACATATCTATAGCTATTTCGAGCTAGTCTCTACTTTTTATTCATTTATTATGCGCACAATAGTTCGCCATGTCATGAAAATAGAGACAAGAGGAAAAGATCGAAGCAGGCTGTAGGCAACTACATAGAACATCCACTCTATCTGTTGATTTCGTTATAAGATTTGACTTGAGCATTCAGAACTCAATAGTAATTGAAGTGGCTCGTTATTTTACGAGAATAATTTGGTACAAAATTAATATGTTTAAATAATCTAAAAATCATGAAACTTCAAATCCCAATATTCGTTCGTGGAACCTGAGGAGTTGATAAAAGTTCATCTCGGGCTATGAGGAACTAGGCTGTCCCGCTGTTACCTCGTCTCTTCTGAATATCATCGCGGCACATCTCTGTGTCCCTTACCTCATCTCACATTGCTATAATTATGACCGCGGTGGGTGGCGTTCTTTGCTGGTATAAAACGTGGTGAAGCCACTACAATGTCGTTTTTCTTGCTGAGATACGGCCGCAGGTATGCTCGGTCTGAACTACCGCGAATCCCTCTGGGGTATGTGGACTCAGAATTACTACGAATGAAGTGCTTAATCTTAATAAACTTCAAGTTCCTGCGTCTGCCCCCTTGGGCCATGTGACCTTCGTCGTGCGCAAAGAACCCGAACGAAGTGCCAGGTTCCGGGGCACCAAGCTCATTTCCGCGAGGTAGAACCCTCCTCGTTTTTCTGCACGTTCCATATACCATGCTACATGACCAAGATCGTGCTTGCAATAGATTTCAGAACTTTCATGAAAGCAAAATCCGTAGGAATGTTTCGGTAGGTTTTATAAGATGTGTATTTATTGAGCGCAATCAACGATCTCAGCAAATTGATTGGTCAACGTGATAGCATGCACATTCATGTAGACTACCAAGATCTAACCATGATTAGTCAGAGTAATCATTAGTAGGTCGGCGGAGACTCTCCAGTCCTTTTCTGGATCAACACTGTACAATTTCCGGAAACTTTTAGCTAGATTATGATGACTCTGGAGTGCGACTTCTTGGAATTGTTGGTACTTGCCCAAATACAATTCTACAAAACTCACCACCTAGTTGTGTCAAAAAAATGCCTAAGATGAAAATCAATTTCGTTTTTTGATACCTTGAGGGAGCTATGGAAGTGGATAAGGAGAAAAAAACAGAAGACGGAGAACTTTTTTAATGACGGTGGAAACAACGAGGGTATACACATCGAAAGCTTGTACAGCAACGATAGCTTTTCCTTTGAAAGCATTATCGAGTCAAGATGCTGACGTGGCATCTGAAAACTGCACACCATAGCACGTTTGCCTGGAATCCCCCAATATACGAACAGACCCTTAAATGAATTTCATAACGGCTGTATTGCGCTGTACATATCTCCGGTGTTCCTCGAAGGTGAACCGCCCGGGTCAGGGAGGATCGAGGAACGTGCAAATAACGAAAGCCTCTCACCCCTGTTACGAACATTCCTGTGCGCTTTGGTTAACAGAGAGGCTGTCGTGCATCTACAACTATGCATGTAGCTTAGACGCGTACAGTTCCTAGACTAGGGTGCACTATCACATCCTGCGCTTGACTTGGATTGCCATGCTGGGTGTCCAAGGCTCCCTTGAGCTGGTGCCACGCTGGTTCGACTCGACATCCTACATACACCATTGACAGGGTCCATTCCTTCCATTCCTTCCAGAAAATTTTACGAGGGTAAAATTTTCCGATCTCCGCATTCAATCCCACTGCAAATAAGCCCCTGCTATTCACGGAGGAGGATGGGAAGCTCATAATCTTCCAGGGTTGATTCGGGACCATGCTGATCACCGATGTTTTTTTTTTAATTGGCCCTTGAAATTTTATCATACGTATTTGTTCAACCCAGCGGTTTGACAGATTAGAAGTATGAAAACCCTCATATTATCTATCCCTGCATTAGAGACATACGTTCAACCTCCAAGCGATTGTTTCTTGCGGATTATTCATGAACCTTTACTTGTCAGAATTCCGTACGGACGTCGATGAATTCGTGCCTGAAGAATTCTCGCCTCTTTCCTCCTTGCGTTGAGCTCTGAGAGCCTCGGAAATATTCCTGACAGTAGGTATTTTGAGTTTACGATGCAGACATTCTCTTGCTATGTAATCCTTCTCCCATTGCATCTTCGTTCGTTCAGTAATCTGAGGGACCGGCACGTACGTAACTAAAGCAAGCTTTTTTTTCTCGGGAAAGTGGAGCAAGCTGTTCGTTACGTTCCGTCACTTTGGAAAATGCGTTTGTCCGTATATCCCAGGGAAACTTGGAAACTACAGTGACGACGAACTTTCATCGTTTTTAGAGCATGTAGAAAAAAGCAAATGACAAAAAATCCTGGCGGTAAAAGCACCGCTGAAGAGCTAGCGATGAGTGAGATGAGAGTGCATGGGGACCCATTGAGGACTACATCACTTTGAGGTAAACCTTGGGCCACGGCTAGTTTAATCTACATGGCAGCCTCAGCGATGTTTATGTATGACTTAATGTGTATGATGGCGAAGTATGGGAGTCAAAAGAATCATAAGGGTAACGAATCCTCGCATGTTTAAGGGATTACACCACTTTAGGATTTTGGAAAAATAGTTTTTTGCCTCAAAAATACTTTCGGGTCATAAAAACAATATGCAATTGGTCCTGTAGCGATTTTTTTTCTTCGAAGGTTCAATTATCGATTTTGCCGCAGCGCCTCGGAGCGCGCGTTGAGTGCTCGTACAACTTTAAACGCGTTTTTCTCGAAACCACTTTTTTCAAACTCGGAGGACGGATTACTCGAACACCTTGGCATCGATCGATTTGAAATTTTTATAGTAGCTTTACAATTACAGTCTCTATGGGAGTACGTAGCCATTTTTTGATTAAATGTAAACTCTTTTTTATAAATAATTTTCTGCTTATTTCTTGGGAAAAAATCGATTTATTTCATTCAAAGTGCGTCATTTTTTCAAAATTTGATGAAAAAATCCCAACGTGGTCCCATAGCTAATGATATATAGATTATATTTTCCTTTGGTTTCTGTTCCTATCTTATACAACACGAGAAAACCGTCCTTCCATAAAGCTATTTGTACAAACCACGTTTTTCAATATGGGCTCTGTCGCCGCCATTTTGTATGAAAATGATAATACATTTTTTTAAATACTTTAATATGTCTTAACTAAACCGTCTCAAAAAAAATCCTATTGCTTTTCTCATACTCGCAAAATAAATTGTCAAAGTTAGGCCTTACTTTCTGCCGCTAGAGTGGTGTTATCCCTTAAACCGAAATAGTCGATGCCACACGACCGGACTACAGATAGTAGACTACGGACTACGTACATAGAATCATTACCTCATACGGATTTCACCGTTCATCATTGTGATGCAAAATATACAAAAGGCTTCAGCCAATTTCTGACTGTGGAAATCTCTGTATCAGGCTCATTCGAAATAAGAATGCTTAAGGCTTTATAAACTCAAAGCTCACTTTGGGTTTACGGCTGTCAGACCTTCTCTGTAAGATTGTTTGTAATTGAGTTCGGATACAGCTATCTGAGGATAAACGTACGAACACGAACATGATGCAAAGCTTTCCCAGCACATATTTATTCATTGTAAATTGCCTTGATGACCTATTTATAACTTGTCCACGTTCCTGATTGATTAATTTACTTCTAACGACGCCTAATTGCACTGATCATCCGAAGTGTCATATGAGGTTTATGAAATGTGGGAAAAGAGAATGCCTCCAGAATTACCTCCGGACAATTCTATGTCGGTACAATAAGCGGTGTTGCACTGATATAAATGCATTGATTGTATATTCATGGATGGAGTAGGATGGAGTAGGTCGCGTGCATATTTTGTGGTTATTAAAATTGATCATTATCGAAGTGGACAAACACGCTCCAAAAGTTACAGGAATATTCAATTATCGGGGAAGATGTAATTGTCGTAGGTATAATTCTTAATATATTATAATATAATATAATATAATATAATATAATTCTTACTTGTCCCCTCGACGTCGGGTGTACAGTACGACTATACTTGTAGAGAATATGAAAATGGAATAAGAGCCCTTTATATCAGCTCTATAAGATCATCCTCTAACATGCGGTGTAAATACTCGAATCCTTTCGCACTGGATGCAGAGATGCATTTCATTATATGATTAAGTGTGTTGCGTATTTTTGTCTCACTGCAAAAGACGTCGTATTGATAGGCGCGTGCAGTCATGGAAGGAATAGTAAACAGAAATTTGAACAATTACAAAAGAAAATAACCAACAAAGATATTTGCACATTTCTTGCAATGTGCGAGAAATGTGCCCCCAGATTCTCCTCTTATTTGTAAGTTTCTTCAAATTGTCTTCGCAAAATGTTCCGGTTCCTTTCGTTCCATTCTACTCGATAGGCACCAGTATCACCCTATGTAGGTTGGTTTAAGACACCATGGAAGGTCTGACTTTCTCTCTGCTTAGTATGCGAGTCGGACAATTTGAAATTAAATTTCTTCGACGTCCTGTCGCCAAGGCCTGGCTTGCTCCTTCGCACTCCCGACGCCAACGCCGGTACCTCGTAATGGTCGGCGGGACGTTTTTTGTGATACGCAAGAACCCTCCTGGAAAACCTCTCGACCCTCTAACCGCTGCGGGAAGTTCCAAAAAAAAAAATGCAAATGAGGTGGTTGAATCTCGCGAGATATGTCGACGACGTGGACCAAAGTAGGCAGCTCACTTCCGCGGGCTAAGTTACACCCTAGAATTTTACCGCTGTCGTTACGCCTCCCATTCTCAATGCACAAGTGCCACTAGACGAAAGAAGTGACGCCGAGTGTGAGATGTAGGATGGCAGATTTGAAAAATTGCGATTGTGCGCTTGTGACATTCTCACGTTGGATAATTAAAAAAAAACGAATAGGGATTTGCCTTGACATGAATGTTCGTCATGATGGCTCTTTCGGTTCGGAAATATACCACCGGGCTTTAATAATTCATGAGCCTCCGATTTTGAAGCATGCGGACAAATGTGTATGTTCCACTACATGGAATCGGTTTTTATTCAAATAAATTAGACCAATGGACGCGTATTATTGATAAAGATCTTATAGTCGAAATGAAATAACGTCTTTGAGGAGGCGTGGGCGAATTGGTATCAATATTGTACATTCAAACAGTGATTACTCAGCTGGCGTTAATAGCTCATCAGTTTATCTGAAAGGAAGCTTATTGTCAATTCAATTGGCTGATTGCATGATTAAAATCACATGTATTTGGACAAGCTTTGCGAGCGTCCGCCATCGGTTTATTGATAGTTATTCTTAAACTATATTGACTGCTTCCCGCCCAACATTCGTTAATTATTTAGCCGATTTCCCCAGTACCATTTCGCCATCTATCGCAACCTCATCTGATACTCGCTCTATCTCTCGATTCCCGTTGAAACACAGCTATACTCACCGATGAGATCGAAATTATTTAATTACATCTGCGAATCAACGAATCGAACCAACAAATCCGATAATCCAGGGCTCATCGTGTAATTCGTGGAAGATATTATCGTGCCTATTGGTCGTTGAAAGAATCATCCGCTTTCCACACTGCAGCCCTGACAAATGAACCTAATAATAGTATTTTTCAACCCACTAAATGGGCGATGAGCAAGCATGACGTTTACATCCGAGAAGAATTTCCATTTTCCGACATCATCGCCGCAACGCGAAGCAATTAATTTTTCGTCGGTCGAGTAATTGATTAATTAGTAATCATCGTGCTAATCAATCACAGACGCGACCGTTATCTAAAACGTTAATTAAAAATCCTTTTGTTCAATTTAAATCAACGTTTTACAGACTAACTGACCACAGACTGCAGAGCCTGTAATGAAAAAAAATCTAACCAAAGTTCGTCAATTGAACTGCGCTATTCTCATATATACTATACTGTTACAGCATTATTGGACCGAATCCTATTACATACCTAAAACACGATGAATGCATAATACACGCCAGGAATTCTACTCTTTTTCTATGGAGTTGGCGATACTCGAGTCACTCGTTATCACAGCAGTATCCCTGCAGTCAATCGACGCACTTGCATATCAACCTACCAAATCGCGAACAAGAGATGTTACGTGCCCTAGAGAGAACGAGCCTGTCATCGCATCCATCGGTTCTCAAATCCTGACAGCACTGAATCTCGAAATGCGGGTTGTTGTATACGTGGAGGCGAGCACTTCTGCATGTATGTTCGAGAGTGTCCAATGTGACCTGTGCGATGGTAGTACCTCAACGTACGTCTCCACTACACCCAGAGGCCGATGGGCTAGGCATCGAAGCACTCCAGTCGAGCCCGCTCGCCGCCCTCAGTCGCCGTCTCACTGTTTTGTTCCCACTCCATCTCGATAGATAGAACTCGAGCCACTCGACAAAGCGTCAAGCTCCAATCAGATGCACACACGCGCATCCTAGCACAGGCCCACGGACACGCATGTGCGCACGGACAGATTTGCGCACACAACCCAAAGCCCAGACCAGTAAACGTCAGGTGCACGACTCTTCGAATGACGGAGTGCCGGCAATACAATTCTAGAAGGGTCGTTCCTGCCGAATCCTCACACGCATACTGCTGCACCGAGGGCTTCCTACCTACTCTCACTCCTCTATACACAGGCACATACGTGTGCATACATTCATATGCATCCTTAAGACCCTATCGAGCGCGCCTGCTCGATTACTTTACGCTATCATGCGAGCCCTTGACGCAAATTCCTGAGCTCCTAGCATTGCTTGCGGTACATAACAAGTGATGGTTCAGCCATGAACATGAATGGATGACGTGACGAATTGAGATCGTGCATTTGGCAAATACTACCAAAACTAGTTCGTACGAGCTGTTCATTATGTTGTACTTATCCAACTGAGAACTTTTGAATGGATCCGCATATTCCTTGCGCTCGTTGCAGATTTGATCACCTGCAGGTGATTGTAGCCGTTTTTGGGTTCTCGTCGCAAACACTAGAAGTGTGATGAGCATCCCGGGCAACGGAGCGTGATACACGACTAAATTCTGCCCCATGGAGGCGAATCTGTGATTCAGTTGCATTGTTTGAACATGATTCGAAAATAGCGAGAATGATGATTCACATTGATTGATGCGAAAATTTGCGAGATCGGCAATCTGAGGAATGCAAGCTGTTGTAAAATTCATCTAAGTTGAATTGGTAACATGAGGTATTTGTAGGAAACTAGTGTCATCGTTGCCAGATTGGTACGCAAATAATCGTGTCACGTACCACCATCGATCTTGGCCACATTCTGTCGGATGGTGAATGTCTCTCGTTAATTCCGATAGTCGATAATGCTGAACGATCTTCGAACGTAATCATTGATGAATAACTACGGGGATCCTGATTGATATATAATACCTGAGTTGGCGTGATCAAGTACTCTCGTGCCGGACTCTCCTGGTCTATCGAGAGACAGTAGTCCTCTATCAAACTTGCGATCGCGTTTGACAGTATCGGTGACAGGGCCGGGAGCCTTTAAATCTTAATTCGTTATGTTTTTCAATTGCGGACATCCGGACAAAGTGTCCTCAATCTGTTGTAGAGTCATTACCAGTGAGCTTCTCATTGACACGAACCTTCGAGTGGACCGGAAATTCCATAAACTCGGATGCAATTAACTTCAATCTCGTTTTCGACCCCATGCTGCACGTGACTTGGAACGATGATGCTCCATCACCAGCTGATGGTCGAAGCTTTTCCACTCGGCTCATTGATGGTGCATATTTATGAAAAATCCTGGAATGAATTTACGCAATGCCGTGTTGGTAGGGAGGCTTTGCGGCTGGCGTAAATTGCCGAAGCGTACTAACGCAACGCGTCGTACGGTCAATTGGAGGATAATATGAAAACCGGTCACGATACGTCGATACGCCGTAACAAGCAATCCTCTCGAGAGAAAATGAGGTCCTCGTTTCGTATGCAGATACGCATTTCAATGCTCAAAGCAACGCTCGAGATCGATTGTCTCGACCGTATCGAACTCGATGCCTCTTCGGCTGCAACCACGATCCATGAATTCCCCCATCCGCCAATCGGACGACAGTCGATCCATCGCAGCGTTCACAGTCCGCTGGTTCTCCCGAGTCCCGTCGTTGTCAATTTCTTCGTCAATTCCGTCACTCGATTGCACTCCGTGGCCTACTCGTCCCGGTGACAAGCATCGTTCTCTCATGCTGGCTGACGGACTCTCCAGCTCGTCACTCGCGATGGGCCATCGAACGAAGCACCCTGCTTCGATCTCATACCCATCCGAAAACTCAGCCTCGATGGGACTAATCTCGTGCCAGGCTGTTCCTATTTGACATCAACTGACTGGAACTTCCGCCGATCCTCTATGCATCTCAATCACTTGCCAATTATTGAATTATTTCTCGATTTATACTGCTATCATTGACTATCGACGAACCCTCAAACGCAAAAACCCTTGCACGTAA
Source organism: Ophion costatus (assembly GCA_951751655.1). NCBI lineage: Eukaryota > Metazoa > Arthropoda > Insecta > Hymenoptera > Ichneumonidae > Ophion > Ophion costatus. The sequence goes on along the minus strand of OX632359.1, from coordinate 38,383,721 downwards.
ACGCTGACCCTTGACATACTTCCAATCGTTCCAACACTCACAAAGTACCGATCATTCAAGCACTACCAGGAGTATATTGATGTGAAAGTTTGCGGGGGTTTCGAACATAAAAATTGAGGCAAACAATGTGCGGGGAAAGTGTTTTTCTCGTATAAAGTAGCATTTCAATGGGCAACTCGAATGCCTGGGGGAAACGATTTCAGTGAAACGAGAGTTGTCTGAGAAAAATCGTCGAACGTCCAAGTATCTATCGTGCTGGTCTTCTCGTTGCCTCACATAGTACATATACTTTGTCTCTGATTCGCTCGAATCCCTCGTATCTAACGAACCGCCTCGAGCGTTCGATAAACGCGAATTTGCTGATTCTCATGGATCGATATAGTGCGGAGGTACATGTTGGAACGTAGCTCTTTTTCCAGTCGTTTTCGGAAACGGACCGTGGCTTTCCCATACGGTTATTGCTCGGTCTCCTCCGTTCTTCGCTGCTCTGGATTCCTGGCTGTTGACAGTGATTGATGTTGAATCTAATGGTTATCCGTCGACGCGAGTGCCGCGGCGATCGACAACGGATCATTCTTGCGTGGCCCAGTGACCGCGAGCCAATTCCCAGCCTTTTCAGCCCTGTGCTCCGCTATAATCGTTCAGCTTTGTAGAGTTTCGTGTTTCGGTCGAATGAACAGCTCTCCAGGGAAGCATTCTTTGTCTATCCACGCTTGATTTACTTTTTCACAATGATTTTAAAATTTCACGTGGTTTTTTGTTGGCCCTTATATAAAGCACTGGGTCCTCAAATATTTCGGCATATCAGTTATTCCAACACTGGGATCCGCGATTATGATGAAACTCAAGGTAGTCAAATGGTATTCTTTATACAGACGTGGATGACGAATTTTATGTACCATACTTTGGAAACAATTGTACACCTGACCTATTGATGCAATCGTACTTTTACGTGTTAACGTGACTGAACATAGCAACTGTACTTGACTGATGATGGAGTCAGCTATTACTCTCTCTCTCTCCAACAACATCAGCAATCTTATCTTTGTGACGTTATCGAACTATCCAAATTAAATACGTCCGCATACTTCATTCTTGTAAGGTTACAAGGCTGCGGAGTACAAATGCGGCTGTGGGTACGTATTGCCTGATTAGCATTCTGATCGATGTTGGATAACCAAGGTTTAAAGCGCCAAGTCGATGGCCTTAATTGTTCCACATCTTGCCACCTATAGAGCGAAATTCCTATTTATATATTAAATTTTGGTTCTGAGTACATTTGGCTCCTGGCACATTATCGGGACTTCATACTAACTCGATACAAACAATTGTTGATTATAGCAACAGCTATAATCAACGCAGAGAGATGATTAAAGCAGAGAGACAGCAGCGTCGTTGCGACATCTTCCACACCGTGCGTAACAAACGGCCAATCTTAGCACGGCGAAAGTTTCCAAGTGCACACTAACGCATACGACCTTTCCATCGACGGGACAATAACCTATTTTTTTAGTTCCCTCTGTCCCATGGCTCATCAGCGATCTGATCTTCGACAGGTAGATAGAAAATGAAGAGCCATGATCGAGCTGCATAGCGAGCATCAATAGACCAGGCAGTATTCAGCTCGCTAATGAAAGGAGTTTCCCAGTCCTCTAGGTTTTTTTACTCGTCAGCAAGACGACGAGGATGACTTAATTATTGAGTGTAATTTGATCGCGTGGTGCCATGCTGCGCAATGGACCTTGCAATGTCGAGTATCGGAAAAAGTTTCTTTCGGAAGTTTTCATTTTTTATCCACTTTTAATTCGATATAGTTCCTAGTCAGAACAAGCTCCTGTCATGCTATCATTATACGAACGGAGTACGTAGTTTCCGTAGTAATTGGCCCGTCAATGTTATCGGGAAATTCTCTGATGAGCCATAAAAGAGAAAAAATCAGCTAGGCGAACTGCTTCCGTGAATTATCGATTTCATTGTATGCACCAAACGTATAAGCGAGGCAGTTGTAGCTCGAGTTTCAAGCTCTTGCAGCAATTCCAACGTCGAAGTTTGAGTTCTCGGCACTGAAGCCCCGTGACTATCTCGTTTGCTCATATCACGAGTACCTCAAGTACAGGTGGAGAATGATATCAAGTTTTTCGCTACGTGTTATGAAGACTACTTTCATATACCTTAAGGGTCGTGTTCCCCTCGTGAATGTTTCCGGACAAACTTAAACTGCGTGTCAGCAATGTAAGAATGCTGCATGTGCTTCCCCTCTCTGAAGCCTCCTTACAATGCGTTATTCACCGACACCCTTCAATGAAACGAGTCACACGAAGTGTAACTGTTGCTGCAAATTTTCTCTGCGCAACGTTCCCGAGGACTTTATTCTCTCAGTGCTCCCATCCGAACGATCTATTCAGAAGTAATGAAAAACAGAACAAAATTCGATCGCAATTAACGTCGAAAATTATTCAGTACTTCTTAAGGGCTGTGATACCTCGAGGAGAGGAAAAAATTGCCGATTTTCGAGATTTTTTTTTTAAAGGAAAGATTTTTTTACCATTCGCTAGCCTTAAGGTATGCTTTATCAGTACTTTTGTCTGATACATGGTATTTTGTTTATTTATTAATCTTTGAAAATGGCGGAGGTATGGCATGGTCTTCTGGACAGGTCGCGGCGGATGTTATCGGACGGCGTGATAGGTAGCGTCGGCGGGATTAATCTGAAAAAAAAACGAACGAAGGTTTTCCTCTCAGTAACACTCATACGCAGAATATGAACCAAGAAAAAGTGAGAAATATTGAAACTCAGTGAAATGGTACGCTTTGAATCAAAGAGATTGAATTTTCCGAGAACTTTTGTTTCAATCTGCAAGAAAATTTAGGGTCGTGTCTTAGACAAGAAGGCTAGAAATATTCACACCAAATCTCATCAGAATAAAATAATACTATGTAACAGCCAAAAGTAGTAATAAAAATCACCCTAAGTCTCGAAAAAGGTGAAAGTCGAAAAGGTGAGGTCTTATTAAATATTTTTGAAAATATTTGACAAGAAATGAACAAACGGAGGGAGAAAAAATTCGACGACTATACACTGAGTCGAACGAATGTCTTTTCTCGAAAATGGAAACGTCATCACCTCCAGATGTGTCACATCATTGAAACAACGGCATTCGCTCTGCCTAGGCATGCATTCGAGTGTTTCATGCGCGTTCGCAGTTTCCGGTTCGACATGAGTCTACAGAGCACACTAGGGAGGTGACCGCGAGGCGAAAAAATCAATGAACGAGTTGTTCGCCCTTCCCTCGGCCAACAAACGAATGCGATAACGGTCTCGTCGACCTGCTCATTCATTGGTGAACTCGACCTCACCTGGGTTCTCTTTCGTGTCAGTGACACTCTCGGACACCCGAATAGTTTAACGATCGTTCGAGGCCCTCGTACCTTTGCTTCTATGCTCGTGACGTCGGTGTGATCCTAGACGAGACACTTTACCGTGGATAAGGGTCGTAAAATGGCGCTCAACATAACGGAAAACCAGAAGGAGGATTCGCACGAGTAATGCGATAGTGACACGCATCAAATGTTGAAATGATCCACCCTTGTTTGGTGGTGGTACGAGAGTAATCGCTACCGGATGTCGTTCCAGATCGTGTGTTATATTCGCCGGTGTTTTGCGAAGACGCCTCTTCGTGTTAACGACCCCCAGACATTGCGATAACGCCGTTAGGATGGCATAAAACTCGAGAGACAATGGAGGGTCTCGTGCAAGGTTGGACGTGTTTTGAGGATAAATAGCAATGCTTCGACGCCGAATCGTGTCAAATATCTTTATCAAATCAAACAAGGTTACGGATCAACTGGAGACCACCGCGACGCTTCGCCGAAGGTGTTCTTTTTTTGTCTCCTATTTCGAAATGAAACAAAATGATCTCGTAAATCGTAATTACGAATCACCGTCCGACTATCCCGAATGGAAAGTTTTTATTTTAAGGCAGGACACCACCGTGACGGGTAAAAAAATCTATTCTTTTCGCCTTTTTCTCAAAGTATACACATTCAAGAAAATGTGAAAAAATGTTCGAGTGAAGGATTGATCATTGAAAGCAGGTAGCGCAACGATGTACGTTTACGAAAACTTGCAATTGCGTTTTTCTCGAATTTTCTCGACCTGACCGGAATCATAACTCTAGCTCCTCCAATTGTCCCGGTTTTCAACTTGAAAAAAAAGAAACAAAAATTTCCGTCGTTACAGTAGCCATCGTTGTACATAGGCGTTTTTTAATAAGTATCTTTTAAGCCCCCAAATATTAGTAAATATTTCGCTGATATTCCACTTTTGTACTACCTGCGATTTTGTGATTTTTTCATTTAAAAAAACGGCTTCAAACGACCAAAAGTACATTTATGTACAGGATATCCTGTTATGAATGGATCATCCTGCAACTGTCGATAGATCAGATCATGCTCCACGGTATGCTGGAATTTTAGTTTAGTAAGCGTTCCACAGTTTTCGAGATAGCAATCATCTGCTTTTGGTTTTTCGCACGTCATTTCTACAAAAGATAATTTTTTTACCCGGTTTTTAACAAAAATACTCTTGGTGATTTATTTTATCTAGAAAAGCCTTCTATTTCTATTCGATTCTTTAGGAAATTTAATGAAAAAATATCTTTATGCAGAATTTTCATTCAGACCAATTCGAACATCTGACTTTGATAGCCTGGGGTGTAAAAAAAAACGCACTATGCATATCGTGCCAATTACATTAAAAAGTTGCTTAGCCCATTCATATCATCTGTAGAAATGGCATGTGAAAAACCAAAAGTGGATGATTTTTTTTTTGAATGACATAAAGACCGTAATCTTAAAAAACCGTGGGACTTTTACCGAACTGAAATTCTAGCGTATAGTATTTATAAGAGCCTGTAGATTATAAAACTTTTTTATTTGCATTTCGCAGACCAACCATTGTCAGATCATCGATTCAGCCATTAGACCACATTTTTTATACACATGCTCGAATATATCTCAATTAAGTTGTTAAATTTTTTTTTTTAAATAATGTATTTTTTTTAATAAAAATTTACACGAACAAAGTTTAATGTATGCTTAATAGAATATATTTTTTCCAGACCCAAATTTTATACGAAGTGTCCCCCGTCCGGTTATCAGACGAATAAGCGTATGTTATTCGTCCGGATAGCGGCTCAGTTCACGCCACATTTCCAGTAAGCGTACATATTATTATGATTCGTGTAAGCTAGTATCTGGACGAATAACATATACATAATTGTTCGGATAGAATGTGTTAAATTGTTAAACGAACTATCCGGAAGAATAACTTACACGTAGTCATCCGAATTAAATCTTCACAATTTTGTTTGCATTTGTTTGGTTTGGTTGTTTGCGTTTGGGTTTGTTTTGTTTTGGTTGGTTTTATTTGGATTTAGGATTTTTTTGTTTGTTTCTTTGGGTTTGTGTTGATTGGGTGATTGTTTGTGTTTAGGTTTGATTTGTCTGTTTGGGTATGTTTGCGTTTGGTTTGTTTGGGTTCGTTTGCGTTTGTATGTTTGGTTTGGGTCGGTCGGTTATTGTGTTGATATGTTTTTGGGTTGATATGTTTGGGTGTGTTTGTTTGCGTTTGTTATTTTGAGTTTGTTTTTTGGGTTGACTTGTTTGGGTGTGTTTGTTCGGTTTTGTGTGTTCCGAATTGTTTGTTTATTGTATAATCCAATGGACACATTTTTTTTTAAAGACCGACCTTTTTCGGCCCATTGCAGTGGTTGACTGGTAATAATTATCTGGGCGTAGGTTAGATAAACACTCCCCAAATGTTGATGACTCTGAAATGTTACTCGATGGCTGACACACTGACTGTTCTCTATTGAGCAAAATACAATTGCAGTGCACAGAATAAACCCAATTCAAATAAAATGCGCACGAATGGTGAAAATCAGGGCTCAAAGTGACCCCAGCTTGTGTGCACGAGCACCGTCGCGTATAAAATATAATGAAGTTCGCTTTTGAGGGTAAAGTGAGCAAAAGCATAAACACTTAATGTACATATGTGCGAGTCCGACTGCTGACAAGCGAGGGGCGTAACTCGAACAACTTAATACGCGGACCGAAGTTAATACGGTGTGAACGAGGCTCTTTCGTTCGCAACTATTCGACACGTACGTAATATCCCTCTCTTCACTGATTGTGAGGCTAGCTGCGGAGCGGTGTTAAGCTCAGAGTGTGCATTGTACATGCGTCGGTTAGCCGGGGAATGCAACTGCAAGTGGTACTGGTGCGTTAACCGCATGCCCGTACATCCGTGAGGCGATCGCAGCCGGAGATTGCGGCCTAATTATCGTTAATGAGATTTTGCAGATTGATATTTAGGGCTCGTGCTTGTGTACGTTGCGTGGTAACCGTTACGGTGGTAAACGCTGGAGAGCATCTGCGTGAGCATTAGTGAAAACCGTCATAACAGCTCCAAGTTGAATATATTCAAGAGCCTATTTGCGATCAAATAGACGCATTCGTTCGTATATAATAAAAAGTGCGTTACACCTACTCGATGAAATTGTAGAGGCTTCTGTTTCGTTTAAAAAAAATATTTATGTTTTGCTGAGAGAGGGTAAGAGAGCAAGTGAAGGAGAAAAGGGTAAGAGAGAGAGCTTAATTGAAACGTACTGTTTCATCAATTTTATGGAAATGGGAATCAATCGAAACATTACTTGTCTATAAATTGAAGTTTTTTTAATTCTCTGCGAAGTATTTTCAGCGACGCAATGCATACCCATGGTGATGTCGAAACTCGTTATTCATCAGTTGTGTTTCCATAAACGTTGCCATTGTAAATTCGAATTGGCATCGTGAATTACGTTCGCGGATATTCGCTAGATACACTGGCGTAGATAAGGAAGAGGTGTAGTCGTTTATTCTTAAGCTGCGAAATTTCGGCTAACGCAATTTTTACAAGCTTCGCGTGAAACCTTTATAACCTAATTTCGATATTTTTACAAGTTTCTCGCGAAACCTTTATAGCCTAATTCCGACCACGCCGATGTCTGAATGGCATGGGGGTCTGGCATGGCAACTGAATAAACAAATCCTAATACCAAAAGTATAAAATAACATAAGTGTAAAAAAACTTTTGAAAAACAAGATTCTATTTAAAAGGTCCTGTACTAAAAAGTACAAAATAATGTTTAGTAAAATTGAAAATCAAAACAGTATAACTATAAAAAAGTCCCTTCCTTGGACACTCATCGTAGGTGCAAGTATTTACTTGAAAAGTACATAAATGTAGATAGTTTTAAAATGTGAAATATACATTTTAAAAGCTTGAGGTGTCAAACGTCATAAGAATTAATACTACTTTAAAATTTCTGAAAAAAGCCTAGTAACATCATAAAAAAGTATATTTTAAAAATCGATTTGAATCACATCACTGACCATCTTCTGTAGTTATCGTTTGTTATTTATTTCACTGCACTTTGGAATATCACCAGAACGCGCTCACAAAGCGTATAGGTCATGTGTCAATTCCCAAAGGATTCCCAAACTGCGTTCATCGAGGAACAGTGCAGAATCCAATTCGATCCCAATTAGGACTGCCTATGTGCAGTGCCCCTAAAAAATCCCTATAGAGATGTTGGTGAACTTAGGACTCCCCAACAAATTTGTGCACGGAATCACGAAACCACATTTTTCTGCAATTTTCAATAAATTCCGGTTGAGAAGTTCAAATAAAAAAATTTCAAAAAATTTCAAATGAAGAAATACCAGGGAATATAATCGACTTCGTTTCTGGGAACTCATCAACGAATTTCTGCACGGGATCCCTCTCCGTCATTGTTACCAATATTTTTATGGAAAATCCTCAACGTTGTTATTCCAATTTGGTACAAGATATCTCGATTGCATAGAACCAGAGTACATTGGCAATGGAAACCCGCTAGTATTGATGTACGCTCAAAATCTGAAATTGAATACAAACAAAACATACGGACTGGCAGCGCCTCATGCATACGGGCAGCACTAAGGCCGATGAAAAATAATGAGTTGGTTTGCGGTTCTCAGAGCGGCTTCCATCATTACGTATACACTTTTTTCGCATTCATAGTGCTGAATTTCTTCTGCCCCCTTGGCTGTGGGAAATTGATGCGGGTGTGATACAACACAGTGCTTTGCCACCTTATGACGAATGGAGGGAACACGAAGCAGATGAGAATGGGCAAGAGGAGATCCAGGAGATATTCGTTAGGGAAAATCATATGAGTCGAAGAGCTGAAGGAGGTCAAAAAGGTTCGCGACCTACGGAGAGAATGAGACAGAGAGACAGAGAGATTGATTAACTGATTGATCGATTACTTATTAACTATCTCTTGGCAAAGCCTTGAGGCAAATGGCAGTACAATTAAAAAATAAAACCATGGTCTTGTAACTTAAGATTATAAATATAAAAAGATGCTTATATCCTATAATAGTTTTACCAACAATATTATAACTCGAAGAGTATGTGGCTTCCGGATGGAGGCCGTGTTGAGATTCAGCGTTGTGCCTGGAATCAGCGTAGATACTATATATCCCTATGTAATGAATTATTGTATATTATTCTAATATAATTTTGCAGTTATCCAAAGTGATCGAAAGTTTTGGAATTATCGCAAGTGTCCGAAAACTTTGTACCGGGAAGTGTATATATGTGTGTGTATATATAGGGAGAGAGAGAGAGAGAGAGAGAGAGAGAGAGAGAGAGAGAGAGAGAGAGAGAGAGAGAGATTGATTGATTGATTGATTGGTTGATGGTTCCTTACACCCTTCGTATGAACCTTTAGGCAAAGAGATACAGATAAGGAAAAATAAGGATATATATATATATACATATATATATATATATATATATATATATATATATATATATATATATATATATATATTATAGTGTACTAATAGGGTATCGTACAAAATTAATAAATTGAATGACTATCAAATCAAACGTAATGGATGATGCTACAAGGGAAAGACGTTCTTTACAAATTAGCTATAATACTGTATGCTAAATAACGACGGAGTAAAATTGGTCGAAAAAGAAAATAGGCCAGTGGAACTACACACAACTAGAGATATTCTTTATAGAAATAAGTTCAGACTCGCAGATTATGCGAACATTCATTAGCACGCATTGGTAAGCACGTTTGTTGTTTATTTGACTGCACTTTGACATAATAGGTTATGCTTCAACACGACGAGATTGTTCTCGTGGCTTTTCACATATTTTCGATTTGATGGTGATAAGAATTCTCGAACAACGTTTATCGGGGACCAGGGCATAATCAAATTGGATCAAAATGAGGACCCCCATGCGCGGTATCCCTAACAAATCTCTATAGAGATGCGAGTGCATCTTGGGACTTCTCAAATTTGTGCACACCATCACGAAAGGATAATTTTATTTTGAGATCCAGCAAATTCCGGTTGCGAAATTTAAATGGACAATGTTCAAACGTCGTCATTGGGGAAACAGCGTGGAATCCATTTGGATTTCAATGTAAACGTCATGCGACGTCCCTATCAAACCCCGGTGGGAATCTGGTTGGATCTGGGGACCCCCCAACAAATTTCTGCACGGGCTCTCATTTGCTGACGTTTTTTTACACCATATTCATGATTATACATACAATTTTTATCCAAATTGATTATTCTCAATTCATTTGCATTGCTTATTGATTATGCAAATTAATTACGCTTGTCCATTCATAGAAACTATTCTAACATTTCAAACAAAAATAAGGAAGGCTGCGGTTTTAAGGGTGGCAAGAATTTTTTAAAAAATCAATAAGCCTCCCCACTGGGTCATATTTCCAATTCATGGCACGACTTTATTTATTTTTCTACACAAAATATCGGACTTATGTATGGAAACGTAAATTTTTCACTGAAAACAGACTAATTCTCGGCAAGAGTTAACGACCTGAGTACGTAAGGACTTAAGTACTCAAGGTACTTAAGGATGCCTCTTGTTTATCGTTTATGCTTTTGGGTTTTTCACTGAAGCATTTTTGACCGCAAATTTTCATTGAATCGCAAGTTTTTTCCACTAACTCTAAGGGCTATGAATTTTTAATGGACATGACAAAGCCCTGCTTCATCGCGCGTCATCCGGGGCAGGCCAAGATTCGTGGACGCATGGCGCCAATCGTTCCGGAAGAGGAAAACAATTATGACCAGCGACCACACGACACCGGTGTAAACATTTTCACCAATGAAATATGGAGAGTAATGGAAAAATTTTCAGCAAAATACAAGACGGTGCCGAGAGACACGGCACGCCCCGAGAATTTATTCGGCACGAGCGGGACGAAGCCAACGCACTTCGCGGAGTTTTTCCATCTTTCAAATCTCATCATTTATTTTCCACGGCGGGCATTGCCGTATATGTATATACGAAAGAGTCATACTTTGGCGAAAAAGAGTCACGCGTTTGAGTTTGCTGAAAGTGCAAGAACATTACAAAGATAATATAAACGGTGAAGAGAAAACTGTTGCCACTTTCTGTGTCGTATGGGGAAGAAGAAAGAAAGAGATTTTTATCTCTTGGGCGTTTTAGATGCATAAGTTGCTAGGTGTGAATATACACCGGGTGTCTAGTTATGAATGGATAATCCTGCATATGTCGACAGGTCGGATCATCTGCTATATGCTCGAATTTCAGTTTAGTAAAAATCCCATGGTTTTCGAGATTTTGGGCTTTATGTTATTTTTTGAAAAAAAGTCATCTACTTTTGGGTGTTCGCATGCCGCTTCTACAAATGATATAAATCGATGATAAGTAAGTAAATTTTCTAAGTAATTGCCGCGATATGCGTGGTACAATTTTTTTTACAACCCAGGCTATCGATGTCAGATATCCGAATTGGTTTGTATGAAAATACTGCATAAGATCTTTTTTCATAAAGTTTCCTCAACATTTAAAGTTGAAAAGAAGATTTTTCCAGATAAAAAAATAACCAACGGTATTTTTTGAAAAAAAAACCACACAAAAAAAGTTATCATTCGTAGAAATGTTATGCGAAAAACCGAAGCATATGATTTTTATCTCAAAAAGCGTGGGACTTTTAGTAAACTGAAATTCCAGCATCGTAGGACATGATCTGACCTATCGACAGTCGCAGGATTATCCACTCATGACAGGACAGTATGCGAACTTTTTCCGAGATGCCATTACCATTAACTACAAAAAAAGCAAAAAAACACACATCTGAAAAGCCTAGATAAACTTTTCATTGTAAAATTCGCAATCAATTCTTGACCACAAGAGATGGATATTGATTCGATAAAAAATTACTATATTTAACATGTTATAGAACAGATATAAATATTCGAATGAAAATTACGTTTTTACTGAAATTTCTGAAAAACTGGTGTTTGCGCAATGCTACTTTTACTTTCACAAAAAGTTATTTAAAACATTTGTAATTTTTTTCATTTTGCATAGGTAAAATTCCAAATACTCTGACGGTTATATGCAGCAATGGTTGAAAAACGAATTTTCCTTGTTGTTGCGTTCTTTCGTTTTATTTGGATGTGCACCGCTGCTCGAAATATGAAATGATTGTTCCACATTTGTGCAACGTATTGTACACACACGCACACACACGCACACACACACACACACACACACGCGCGCGCGCACGCACGCACGCACGCACGCACGCACGCACACACACACACACACACACACACATATATATACATGTCGTCGGTTGAAATACATATTGTAAGTACAATACATATATGAGTGGAGATTCTTTTTTATTAGCTTTATTTTCTTTTTTTTACTATTTATTATTTTCATATTCACCTTTAAAGCTTCTTATCCGTGAAGAAAGTAGTTCTGCGAATCTTTTACGTGCTGAAGACCGTCCTTTCTTTTCGCAACCCTCGGGTTCATATAGCGTTGAAGAGGGTGAGACAGCGAGAAATAAAGAGCGTGATAGAAAGACAGGGAGAGAAAGAGAGGGTGCAATGGAGGTATGCCGTTCTAGAACGCGCGGTTGCGTAAGCCTGGTGGCAGGAAAGTATTCATTATATTCGATGGCTTGTACGAAAGTACTTTATATTTCTCCTTTACCTCATTCCTCCATCTCTTTCGCTCTTTCTTCTTTTCATACATAATATGCCAGCCGCGAAGAAAAGAACGACCTTTTCTTATGTATATGATTATGTGCCTGTATATAGATATTGCGTTTCGGAAACAAACACTCGCACGTTTCTCGTAGTGAACGATAGAAAACCATTTGCCACCGATAAAAAAATTACAAGTGGTTCTCACAATGGAGATATCAATGTCTGTATTGTCAGCAATCCTACTTCGCTCACTTCGCTTTGTGCACCATAAAAAAGAGAAGACATTTCGAAGAATATCCAAATGAACAAATATTCTCTAGCAAAAAGGATCATTATATGAAACGAAAGGATTTCCGTTTTCTGACGTTCTGATAAGGTTTTTCGACGGCGGTACTTCTCGTTGACAAAACCCGAGCACGACGAATATGGACAATCGAAAACTCGGTGTAGATGTTGCCAATGGCACGAAACTGTGTTTCGCCTGTATTGATGTCCAGTAAAAAGAGCTGACTTATCGAGTTTGTAGAAATAACAAATTCGCGTGGCCTTTTTACTTTGAGAAGATAGGCTGATTGACCTACTACATTTGCAGTTGAACGTTTCGGTATACTTAGACGGCACAGACGGTGAACAAATAAGGTCTCCGTCTGAGAATGAAAACATCTGTATTGAATATGCGAACGAAACAAGCTTCCCTCCAGGTCTAATGTCATATAGTACGAGTCTAGAAGCGTCTTTGTCCGGACCAACAGCTTAACATAACCTCAAAATAGATATCGTAAGAACATTCCGAAGCTGAAGAGATGATTTTGCAGGCATTTCGGTAAGATGTCATATTCATCAGTACCGTGAAGAAGTGGTTTCAAAGGTTCCGGGGTGGAAATTTCGACCTCGAGGATGGCGCGAGAGCACGACGACTAGAACAAAAATTGGAGACGAGGATTTGAAGCAGTTGCTGGACGAAGATCCTTGCCAACCACAATCGGAGCTTGCTACTACATTAGGAGTTATTCAACAAGACATTTCCAGTCGTTTAAAACACTCGGCAAGATTCAAAGCGACCTTACACAGGCAAAGGACCTAGGCCGGTCATATTGCTGCATGACAATGTTAGACCACACACAGCAAAAAGGACCGGAGACGATTTAGATTCGTTGCTCGGGAAGTTTTGCCACACCCGGCGTTTTCGTCAGACTTGGCTCCATCGGATTTTTACTTGTTCTGATTGCTCCAACACCATTCTGCTGACAGCAATTCCAAAACGTCCAACGAAGTCAAACATTCCATTACCGACTTTATCGACTGAAAAACGTTATCTTTTTACCGCCAAGGAATTCTCAATCTACCTGACAAGTGGAGGAAATGTACGAAATCAACCAGATATTGCTTTCCGAATTTAAATGTACCTTCACTTTTAAGTAAATAAATCGTTAGTTTCATGAAAAACGGGCCGATGAGTTATTTGAATACTACATATTTTTTCTTCATTTTCTCGAGGCTTTGAAGTGTAATCGTTATTTAAGAATGAAACAATAGATGTTTTGTCTTACCGATAAGATGAAAACTTTAACAAGATTCCAGTTGTTCTCTGTCAGTTGTCCTTTTATGTGTTTTTACATAATTCATTGTAAAAAGAAGCACTGCATTCGTTGCTTCCTTAGAGGGCACATTCACCCCTTTCACCACCTTCCCTATTGTTTTACTACCCTGCGCAGTCTTATTTATTCTCTTTCTTTTAAGGAGGTACGATCATTACTAAGAATCCAACTCTCGGATCTGAAATTTTTATATGATTTTGATGAATACTTTATGCGCCTATTTCCAAAATTTGAGCCGTTTTGACCGTATAGTTTTTTCGCAATAAAACTGCAAAGTCGAGCACTTTGAGTTACCGAAGCGGGTCGTCTTATGGAGACGGTCAACCGGAAGTGCGGTGATCGTGGTTTTTCTGCTCACGTATCCAACTAAGCCCGTTGGAAAACTGAAATTCGATAAATTAGATATAATAGATATTGTCAAAAATAAGAAAATCAATCTTCACCGTGTAGTCAAAGCACTACATTACAAGAAAGTTCCAATTTCCGGTTGAAAATGGTCAGAACGACGAAACAGCACCCACAGACTTAGCAACGTAGCGAGTAACAGCTGATGCGTTTGGCGAACATAACCCAACTTTCTTTTGGAATTAATTTGAATAGAAGCCGCCACAAAATATGTAAACAACAATTTATGGAGTTTTATTATTTATCACGTATCGATGATATGTATAATTATATCCTGCCTATCGTGTTAATGTCGCTGAGGTAATTAAAGCCGATTTTTAGTAGGTTTCTGGCTGATTTTTTTTTTGCCTTTTTAGTTCGTTTTTATGGTGGACATTTTAATATTATTATTACGAAGATTACTACCGAGTCGTTGACAATCTAATTTTTCAGTTTTTATTTGTTCACGTGCAATAAATTCTCCATTTACCACACCATTTGGCAAACTATAATCGATAATACGAATAATCAACGTAAGTAAACATCAATCAGAGCAGCTGTAGGTAAAATAAATTTAGACGTTTTTTTGACCTCGTGGAAGTGATCGTACCTCCTTAAACTCTCCTCCTCATTATCATCACTTTCTCTTCAGCCTTCTACATCCGATTATGCAGCGTCGATTTTTTTATTTTCTCCATGCACGACTATTTCGTTATGTAGGTATTGGCTCGCATAAGAGCCATTTTTCATTTAAACTCGACATCGTAAAGCCACAAAGCGATCTCCCCTAACACGGTGTTCCAATTTACAGCCAGTGGCTGCTTCATTCTATACTTTGGCGCAGTTTCTTTCGTACTCTCACGTCGTGCTCGCTGTTTTGTTTTTCCATTCGTATGGCACCCTCGGCGCGATTGCCCCATGAGTTTCACCAACTTGTCTCACAGAGGAGAGTATACGAGCTATCACACTGAATCTCTGGTCGGCCTGTTCCTCGTCCCCTTTGCAACCGACACTTTTATTTGCTTACGTGAAATTAACGAATTTTTATTCAACCGCGCTCCACGTGTTTACGACCGCGATCGTACGTGTTCGTGGATTCCATACCGGTGTCAAGGGTGGAGATACCTTTAGGCGAGGGTAACATT
The DNA here is from genome assembly GCA_951751655.1 of Ophion costatus. Classification (NCBI taxonomy): domain Eukaryota; kingdom Metazoa; phylum Arthropoda; class Insecta; order Hymenoptera; family Ichneumonidae; genus Ophion; species Ophion costatus. The sequence goes on along the minus strand of OX632359.1, from coordinate 38,368,483 downwards.
TGCTGATTTTTGTGATTTTTTTTTTTAAGAAAATATTTGTTTCGTCATTTTTGAGACTTAGGGTAAATTTTATTACTACTGTTACCTGGTACATGATAGTTTTTCAAATTTTATTAAATTTTGAAAATGGCGCAGGTATTACGGTATTTTTTAAGGTGAAAAAGTCGAAAAAAAACGACGAAACGTCAAACTTAACGTTTAAAACCTTGCCAAAAATTCAATTTTTGATATTTTAACTTTAGTCTGGTGCCGGTGATAGCTTCAGGTCTTCAAATTGAAATGTCGTACGATTTTTTAAATTTTAGATGAGCGAAACCTCCGAAATCATGACAGCTCTCGACAAACTCTACGTACACATGAGTGTCTTCCGACCGGTTACACCGACAGTCGATTCAACCCCTTATTTTTTTCTTGATAACATTCTGAGGGACTGTAAAAATGGCAATCAATGTGTGGTAAAAAATCTAAGATAATGTGTTTTGCCCTTCCCTAACACACTTATATTCGCCCTTCCTTGATTCACTTATATTTGGCCACGGCTTCGACACACTGGGCCAATTTGACTCGGATAGAACATCATCCGGCCGCCCTTAACAACCCGTCGGTCGGCTTTGATTGAAACAAATCCGGGATACACTTTCAGTTTTAGAAAAGTGAGCATTTTATTTTAAATTCGCCCGTGTCAAAAAGACCCAGTGTGTCAGGAAAAATTAATGGTTCGTAAAAAGAAATTCCCCCCAAAAAACGAAAAAAAAAGCTGTCTCATGGGATGGCTCCCCTAATCATTAAAAAAAAGTTAAAAAAGGTTGAAAAGGTTAAAAAGTAAACATTTGAAGCTGGCACTTTAAACATTTTTCAATATGTACGCATAATGAAAATTCGGAAAGTATAAAATTGAATTGTTAAGAATGATTTAAAACTTTCAGTTTTAGGAAAGTGTGCATTTTATTTCAAATTCGTCCGGGTCAAAGTGACCAGTGGGCCAAGAAAGGGATAATGGTTCGTCGAACAAAAAAAAATCCCAAAAAGCGAAGAAAATAGCTGTCACATGGAATGACCCCTCAAACATGTTTGTTCCAAAGGGTGCCAATAGCCTGCTTGTTGCACCGGGAAGAATGCAAGATTGGATCGTCACCCTGAGGATGTCTCGGAGCCGGACATCCAATGAGAAAAAGCAACGAAAGCGGGGGTGGAGGGTATTGAAAAGGTAAAAGACTCGAAGAAGAGCAAGAAAAGCTGCACGACGTGCATACAAGCATAGAAAGAGAGAATATCAAGATGCATGCACGAAAATATATCTTTCCATACAGATAGATGTCGTTACTGTATGGATGACGAAGAACAGGAACAACACTCGAGTCCCGACTAAGGTGGAAGGTTCGACGGGTGAGGGGAGGGGGGCGGGTTACTCGAAAGCCCTTTTAGCAAGAACGCCTCATGCTGTAGCAAGAACAGAAGCAGCCGGCAACGCGGCTAGACATCAAGAAGCGACCTCCCATGGCAAAGCTTCCAAGTCAGACTCGCTGCACGTTTCCTCTCCTGTACAGTTCTCTTCTCTCACCTCTCTTCGTCCTTTTTCTCGAGAATTCCCGAGAAACGCGGATGCGGCGAGATTTTCGCTTCCTGCGACTCTTGAGATCGATCGCTGCCTTTCGAGTTTATACGGCTCGCAAGCAGCAACATCCGGTGTACACATTCTATTTCGCGCTTTGTTTGCTTCCTACCTTCCGTAGGAAGCTTTGCTCTGGTGACGTGCGCGCGAGAGCACCCACGCGCTTATATTTGCCCGGAGAGATAGAGCCCACGTTGATGTCGGAAGGGCGAAAAGTGTGGGAAAAGCGTTGCGCATCTATTCGATGGAGTGACGGGACCATCAGCGAAGCGTGGGAGTTATCACGAGTGAATGGCGGCGTGAAATAGCGTGGAGCTGTATATGTCCTATATATATATATATATATATATATATATCTTCTCGTTTTAATATATTCACGAGAATATTTCATTCAATTTTATTAATACATGAGAAACGTTCAGAACAACTGTTTTCACGGATTGCAGCCCCGAGACGCTTGTTGCCACGTGACGCCTGAGGTCTATTTCTTCCTTGCTTCATTCCAATTCAACTTTTCCGTCTACTTTCCCGACATCCAAGTTCGAGAAAATTCCGCTGATCACATCCTCTTTGACATGGATTTTTTTTTTCAATAAAATGTCATGCTGATGGCTGCACTGAATAGGGGATGAGTCGAGGGGTTGTTCGAGAAATTAATTTGGATTTATTGCAGCCCCGTCGAAGCGTCGCTAACGAAGCAATCGTGTAATTGAGGCAGTATTGTTGTCTAGGGCGCTGTTTTGGAGGTTATTGTTAGGATGGATAATTGAAAAAATAACTGGAAAAAATAGATATGCATGTTTATTGATCCTTTAAGAATATGTAACAATTACTATATATATATATATATATATATATATATATATATATATATATATATATATACATATACACGTATGTGTGTGTGTGTGTGTGTGTTTTTAAAACGGTGCGCAGAAAACGCCCCCAATTGACGACCAGTGTTGTCGACGTTGTGTGAATAAACGTTGTAATTAAAAACAAACATTTTTAATCTACATGAGTGTTGTGGATTTCGTACCAAATTTAGCCAAAGCAATTACTGAATGGCGGCATGCTAGACTTTGATTATCATTTTTTGCTATTTTTCTGATAATTCTTCGAGATGTATATATAATAAAATGATTTCGACTCAATTCCGATACTATCGTCGAAAAATGGTATGCTAAGTGTGCATGCCAAATCTGAGTTCAATCGGCCAATTGATTACCTAGATATCGTGGTTGCTGATTTGAAAAGGATAGTTTCAAGAAAAACGCTTTTGAGGGAAGGATACCTTTAGGCGAGGAAAAAATGTGCTGATTTTCATGATTTTTTTTAAAGGTACGATTTCTTCACCATTTCTGAGACTTAGAGTATGTTTTATCACTACTTTTGGTTGTTACATGATATTTTCTTATTAATCGTAAAAAATGGTGGATGCTGATGGAATTTAGCATAAACCTTCCTAGTCTTAATGTCTAAAGCATGACACTAGATGTGGTTGAAAATTTAAAAAAACAAGTATTTACTTATTAGTTTTTCTTCGGAAAATTAATTATTTTTCTTTCAAGCCTTGCCGTTTCACTGATTTGCAAAATTTCTCACTTTTTCTTGGTTTATATTCTACGTATGAGTGTTGATATAAGAAAAGCCTTCGTTGGTTTTATTATCAAATCAATGCCGTGCCATACCTCGATCAGGTTTGAAGATTTAAAAAAATTATATCGGGTACCAGCCAATAATAGTAACAAAATATATTCTAAGTCTCAAACACAGTCAAGAAATATTTCCTTAAAAAAATACGACAATCAGCATTTTTTTCTCACCTGAGGGTATCTCTTCCCTTACAGTCACTGCGTCTCAACCGCGCTTCCCGAGCGTACTCTGAATGATTTTTATACTAGGCTAATTTCACGAGTATCATTTAAAAAAAAGGTTTGTAGAATAATCAAATAGAAGAAAAAAAAAAGATTTTTTCCAATTTCACTATTAGCGAAAAAGCTTCGATGGAACGACGCGAGGGTTCCACAAACTAACGAGACAGATTTAGATGAACGCGTGAATTATAAATATCGAGCTCTGCACCTTATTCGATCAATCTTTGCTTGCTCCCATAAACTTGCGACTCCCTTCAATTCAGTTGGCGCAAATTAATCAAATCCGCACGAAAATTCAATCTCAGTCGCAATGACAAAAAAGGCACAGCACTACCCTAGGTCTTTAAATCTCGTACAATCAAATCAAAATTCGTCAAAATTTAAAAATCGAACAGCACGTTATTACCGACGATATTTCATACCTACGACGATTTGTTTTTAATTCTCCCAGGCGCACGTATATTTTTCCTCAATATTTATTCACACGACGAGAGTGCTGCGAGCGTTTTTTTTTATCCCAACGTGCTTGGTACGATCGATTATTTTCCACACCAAAGATAAAAACCGCAGGGCTTACGCGCGATTCGTATGCTGACCTCCGTCGCACTTGGCATTTCAAACTTCGGCAATAAAAGTCGCGCGGAAACCGACAACCTCCAGGATCGGGCTAGGCAAAAAAAAAGAAACGTCGGAAAGGGTGGAAGAAGGAGAAAATGAGCGTATTCCAGCAGACAGCCGGTATCGACGTGCGTTCGCGCTTTGAATTTTAACGTTCGGATAATCGAAGTGCCTGTTTTGGGGTAGCAGAGTGTATACATGTGCCGGTGTGTGTGCGTGCATGCGCGTGTGTGTGTGCGACGGTGGCACAATTTGAGCTCAATTTTTTCCCTTTTCTCACTATCGAATTATCTTCTTCGAGAAAAAAAAATAGGCGCGGAAGCTGCGAGCGGTCAAAAAATATTTAGCGGTCGCTCAAGCCTCCCAAAAATGCAAATGTTCATTAAAAAATCGATTTTTTTCGTCTATTTCGTACCCGTAAATTTTGCGCTTTGTAATTTTTAAATTAACCTCGCGAAAGCTCTAGTCGGCCAGTGAATATTTAGTGGTTGCTCAAGGTTTTCGAAATTCAGAATTTTCGCCAAAAAATTAATCTCGCATGCACTATAATTCCTTGTTGCGTAAAAACAAAATAAACACCGAAGTGTTACATTTTCTGAACAATTTATTATAATAATTTGTAAAAAACACCAATTAGACGATATGTGTTATTATGTATTATTGTGTATGTGTTATTATGTATTAGGGCGTCGCTAGTCGCAGAGTAAAGCTACGATCGGTCCCAGTTCAACCAAGGAGACCAACCGTGGGTCGCATTACGATGGCCGGAAAGCAGCTGCCATTTCAGTCTTACGAATAAATCTATCGAAAATTTTGAGAAATTATTTTATGAGAAAGATTGTAATTCTTGGGTTAAAAGTGTGATGTAAATTTGAAAAATCTGTTTCTGAAGAAAAAAGGATTAATTGTTTTGAAAATTTTACAAAGCGCCAAATTTATGAGTGAGAAAAGTAATTAAAAGGTTGGGGAAAATTGGCAATTTCGAGGCTCTCGAGCGACTACTAAATATTCATTGGCTGGTTAGAGCTTTCGTGAGGTTGATTTAAAAATTATAAAGCGTAAAATTGATGGGTGAGGAATGGACGAAAAAAAAATCGATTTATTTAGTGAAAATCTGAATATATGGGAGGCTTGAGCGACCTAGAAATATTTTCCGACGGCTCGCAGCTCGCTCAACAATTGTTTTTTTTTCTTCAAAGAAGATAATTTGATGGTGAGAGAAAGGAAAAAAAATGAAGCTCAACATTGGTCCACCCTAACATATATATGTATATACATACGAGGAGAAGGGCGTTCACTAGTAACATCATGGAGTAGAATTGAAGGGCAAGAAAAACGAAACAAATGTCAGATGCAACAGTTTATATAATAATAATAATCATAAAAATAATGCTACGAATATAACGTTTATGTTGTTTTCTCGTTCTTTCAATTCTACTCCGTGATATTGCTGGTCGACGCCCGTTGGTATAAATTAATGAAATACATGGATTACTCGTTATTTATTTCGTTCGCGTAGACAGATAAAATCTCCATGGACTTATGAAGAGACGCAGTAGCGTCTTGTCGCCAAGTAATAAAAACAACAATATTTCGATACTGCTGACCTTGGAGACGTCACCGATTTTATTGCCACCGACGAACTGACGTAGTTGGCTGCATAAAAGTACGGTACAAGTGTACTTGTGTTTTCCTAAAATAGTGATATCAGTTTTCGAAAACATTTTTTTTCTTTTTCAATAAAAAAAGCATTCTTAATACGATCGTTTCTAAGGTTTAACAATTTTGTGTACATTTCTTGTACACTTGCATTGGCTATTTTATACATCATTTCATATTTCGGTACAATTGATTAATGGCAAAACAAATATAATAAAACCACTGTTCAAATTGAAACAGTAAGTAATTGTTGTTAAGGTGAACCATAATTTTTGTAAAGTAAAACAAACAACAATCGTTCCAGGGGAATATTTTTTACCCTCGGTGGAGTTTATCAACTTTTTAAAAGCTCTGTATATGCCGCAAGCAGATACGTGCTCGATTTAATGAAACTGCTACTGCAGCGAAGGCGTTTCTGATTATACGAAGAACGTCTTCTCAGGTCATCGTTCGAGTAGAGAGCATCGTGCATAGTTGAATTAATATTTTTTTATGGCCTCGAGCGTTTATTACTCGAGCCACTGTTATTCTCTCATTGCCGTTTAGCTTTTGCGCAATTGACAGATCCGTCTCCCTTTCGCTTCCCGCAGAATGGACTTTTTACGAGCCCGATGATATTTGGATTATTTTCAAGAAAGGATGTTTCGTTGAATTCATCTGGTAGACCCTCAGGGACGGACCGAACAATCGAGGGAACAGTCTACAACCGTTTCCTGTTGGACTTTTCTATGAGTCGACATTTTAGACCAGGGTGTGAAAAACTGATCTTTGAGGGTGCGAAAAAGATGAGACGTAGCGTGGTCCATCGGCTCTCACATTTCCAGACCGTGCAACGTCGTCGCCTGTCTACACCCCCGAGAATTTCGTCGAGAGGCGGGACCGACTTGGTACCCGAGACGAGACGTGCTCAAATTCGCGCCACGAGAACAGTTATAAGGGTAGAAAATGTGAAGGCCGTCTCGCTTGTTAACTGCGCGACCCGCAGAAAGAGTACCTACTGTAAATATGGGTTACGCGAGCTAACTCAGCACTCGGGGTTTTTTTTTGTAATAGGGATTTGCGCCATGCGATTGTAGGTAGTGTACCTGGGGGGATATCCGTCTTCCTCCTATTTTGCCCCAACTACCCTTCCTCAGCATACGGATCTTTCCTACCGGGATTCATATTTCTCGCTTTTTCCATTCGTTTGCACTTCTCTCTCTCTCTCTCTCTCTCTCTTTTCTATGTGTATATATATATATATATATATATATATATATATATATATATATATATATATATATATATATATGTATATTAGGGTGGTTCAAAAAAGATAATAATTTTATTTTCACGGTACTCAACGGAAAATGTTACTACGTTACGAAAAAGTAATTCATACAACATTTGAGAGGTCTAAAATTTTTTTTAGGTAGTGCTCAAACGACTTTAATTCCTTTTTTCCCGATTTTTCGTCAATTTTTCTTCTTCATTTGTTATCTTACTCCAAAACAACATATTACTCCAAAAAAACACGCATACTTCTTGCTCCGTGATGTAAACACCGTGTTCTTGTTCATCAAGTGGTTGATATAATTTTCACAACCGAATTACATAGATTAATTCTTAATCTGAAAATAGAAGATGTTTATGGTAAAAAAAATATTTAAATAAAAATTGTGTATTGTTACAGAAAAAATTAAATCAAGTTTTACATTGGATCACGCGCTAACATTTTCTGCATCGAGATAAAAAAAGATTAATACGCCGATAATCATGAAAAAAACATGAAAAAGGCGTTTGAGCACTAACTAAAAAATTGTTCAGAACCTTCAAGTTTTACAAAACTTTCTTTTTCTTAACAAACTTCAATTTTCCGTTGAGAAAAAAATTAGATTTTTTTAAACCACCCTTATATATATATATATATATATATATAATTCTTATTTTTATTTTTCGTGTCACCTCAAGGTACCACCAAAGCATAATAAAACTAATCTAATATAGTCTCTCTCTCTCTCTCTCTCTCTCTCTCTCTCTCTCTCTCTCTCTCTCTCTGTTCTACGTGCACTCTCAGCCAGCCGCGTATCCTTGCTGCGGTGCTAGATATATCACAGGGTTGCGCGTTCCTCGTGGATATCTCGGACACAATAGACCTTCGTGCCTGATAATGTAGTGACTGGGGTGTAGGTGTGGTTCGGGTTCGACCGAGACGATATGAATTGTTTGGGGCCAGACGTCAGAAGTGGCGGGGTGGGGCAAATTAGGGAAAGGGGTATCCGTACCCGAGTGATGCCGTGATCACTAGCAACACAAGTAACAGCAAATGAGACGGGTAATTACCCCGACAAATAAACCGGAAACGACCTGATTAGTGGTTGATGTCTACTCCGCGTCATAGAAACTATTCTCAATAGCAGGAAAATTCAATGGCCAATACATGGTTATACGGAGTTTGTACGAAGACAGACCATTTTCAGATTCATCGGTAGACATTTGGTTTTATTTGTTTTTTTTTGCGAAAGCCCTGGTCGATGGACCAGGCGTCACCTCTTAGTGCAGCATTCCAATTTCAGCCTCGTTACAATGATGCAACAATAATATATGAGATCCGAGACGACCAAATCGTGAACAGCTTGAGGTGAAACGCCCTGTTCAGAGAAGGCCCATATGATTGAACGCGCACGAAGATCGATGCGTGTCATAGCCGTTTGGTCAATTAAACTCTGCGTCCATTTACAATCGGAAGCCAACGATATGCCGCCATAGGCATATCGCAAGCTTCCTGCCGGACCACGTCACCCTGCTAACGGGACCACGTCATCGAGATTATTAGCGAGAATTCGCGGGATCCATTCCAATGTACACGTACCAGTGGCCACCCTATTATGACCCCCGGCTTGCTTGTCAGGATTCACGAACTTTCCACAATAGCATTGATAACGTGCGATTACGCATAAATTAATGATGAATCCTATTGGACGCACTACAATAGTTTTGGTACCATGAAGCTAGTGTATCTAACGGAGGGTTCATTCTACACATTGACACAGCTGAATTATCCACTTAAATGACGGGAAAAATAGTAACTGCTTGTTGAATTATTGAGTAGTTTATTTTTTTTTTAATTTCTTGCCATGCCTTGAATAGCCTGTAAACATATAAACTGCCATGAACTAAGTTTATCGGGGATCCACAGGCACCAAACAGCTTCACTGATCTGCTCTGTCCGGCTATAACGACAATTATACATTTCCGAACAATGAAACATTTTTCCGAATTTTTTGTTGTCTACTAGATTATTTATTCGGGCTTCAAAAAAAATATCTTGTCCAGCATACATTGAACTTATTTTGTGTAAATTTATATGTGAAAACAATTAAAATTAACACCGTTATTGAGGTTTAATGAAGACTGCATAAAAAATATGGTCTAACGGCTGGATCCATAACCTGACAATAATTGGTCTGAACCATTAAAAGTAAAAAAGTTTTATAATCTACGTAAATGTAGTTCTCATTGGAAGTAGCCGGTTTTTCGAGAAAAAAAATCCACAAAATACTGGGTGTTCAAAAAAGTGTGATTTTTATTTTACTTATATTCGGGGGCTCAAAAAATACAAAATTGAAGAAAAAAAATCAGCTACGTACAACGACAGCTACGGCAATTACGATTTTTTTTCATTGAAAATCGGACAATTATAGCTAGACTTGATTCGGGCCAGGTCGAGAAAAGTCGTTTCGAGAACAACGCGATTGAAAGCTTCGGTATACGTAAATGTTTACGCAGCCTGCTCTCACCAAATCATCTGTGAACTTGGACAATTTGGAACTTTTTAACTTGAAATTTATTCCACATATTCTTGAACATTTACACTTTACGTGCCCCGCCTTAAAGGCACTTCGATGCCCAGCTTCGTCCTAAGCGATCGATGATTTTTGACCCCTCAAAAGCGGATTTTTGATAAAAGGTTCGAAAATTGTTCCCTCAAAGTGCAATTATAATGTATCATGATGTCCATAATAAAACTTAAGTGTCTATCTTTAATCGATCCTATTTCCTTCTCACTACAATTATGTTCTTCGGATCATCTTTTTTTAGATCTTGGTCAAGATTGTGCCTATCGCCAATATCTGAAGTTTGGTGGAAAGATTTTTCACCCCAACCCACTGACATGATAAAACATCAATTTTGCCAGAACAATTTAGCTGTCACTGGAATTTCCTTGCCAGTAGGTTTCACCGGAAAATGTGTGGGTTTTCTATTTATCGCACTTTGTTTTCAATTGACAATAACCTTTTACGATATTGCTGCTCGTTGTTGCGCGAGTTCAAACTTCGCGTTGCTTCCGCTTATATTCTTTCAATATTGTAGATGTATTTGTGTTTACGGGCAAATATATACACACAGACACAAACTGACGCAAGAGGACGGGGTAGGTGAAGTGAAGTAAAGCGCACGCACGAAGTTCCGCGATAGAGCCGAGGCCTCGAAGCTCGAAAGCTTAACGCGACGTTGCTGCCTTACACTGGCGTAAACAAACCCGTCAGCGTTTAGCTCTACCGGTTACGAGCCCGTTCTCCTGTAAGATCGATTTTTGACTCCGCTGTATAGGTACAACCGCTATGCTAGAGCAATGGCGTAGCGCGTCAGACCTATGAAACACCGAGTACATATACGAGCTCTGGGTTTATATACCTGGTAGACGCAAATTCCTGCGACCACTCTACCAAGTAATAGCGACTGAAAGTTGTTATTTGGGAATAGCCGAGACGGTACCCTTTCATTGCTACTAGGAGCACACCATCTTCTTCTCGAACTCAAGATCCTCTTACATTTTAGCACCGTTCAATCATTTGACGAGTGGTAGTGGTTGCCTCTTTTGAGAAATCCAAATACTGCATGGGAATATGAGTTTTTAAAATATGGATAAAGAAAATGGAAATGTATGAAAATGACATGAAACCGCATGAAAATGAGATGGAACTGCATGAAAATGAAATCGAACTGCATATGAATGAAATGGTTCTGCATGAAAATAAAATGGAACTGCATATAAATGAAATGGATCTGCATGAAAATGAAATGGAAGTTCATGAAATTCTGCATGAAAATGTAACGGAATTGCATAAAACTGAAATGAAACTGCGTGAAAATGAAATCGAACTCCACGAAAATGAGATGAAATCGCATGAAAATAAAATTAAAGTGCATGAAAATTCAATGGAATTGCCTGAAAATGAAACGAAACTGCATGACAATGAAATGGAATTGCCTGAAAATGAAATGAAGCTACATGAAAATGAAATGGAATTGCATGAAAATTAAATGAAGCTGCATGAAAATGTAACGGAATTGCATAAAACTGAAACGAAACTGCGTGAAAATGAAAGGGAACTGCACGAAAATGAGATGAAATCGCATGAAAATGAAATGAAACTGCATGGAAATTAAATGAAATTGCATGAAAATTAAATGGAACTGCGTGAAAATGAATCGCATCAAATCGCGTGAAAATGAAATGAAGCTGCATGAAAATTAAATGGAATTGCATGAAAATTAAATGAAATTGCATGAAAATTAAATGAAACTGCATGAAAATGAAATGGAATTGCGTAAAAACGCGATGGCATTGTATAAAAATAAAATAGAACTGTATGAAACTGGAACAAATTTGGCTGGGTGAATAATGTCGTCAGTTGATAAATTGTTCCAATTTGTCGGGGAATGCTTGTAGGTATAATCAAGCGATTAATTAAATTTCCAATTTGTATATTTTTGCGGAGACAAATGGGTAAGTGAAGCATTGAAAATATTCTTGAGAGGAGCTGAAAACCATAGGATCTTCAAATATAGAATCTTTCGTTACCTTTTTTCGAGAGTATGTCGACATCTTATGGTAATGAACTATTCAAGTAGGACGGGGAACAAGGAATGGTAATATTGACATACCATTGACACTGTTTAGATATTGACTGCCAAAATACCGCAGAATTTGACGAAAAGTTATTTTCCCAATCCCTTTAGGAATTAAGGAAGTTGACTTTTGCCTGTTGAGCTTAGCAAGAAAATACGTCGAAGTGCTTTGGTTTCACCATCTTATTTGTAATCCCTCTTCTCTCCCTGTCTCTCCTTCTACTAGCAATCAGGCTTGAATTAACGCCCGAGATCCGTATAATCCGAACGTCGTCTGTACACATCCGCTACCTCTTAGATACTCACACTGTTTATAATATCCATGGGGAATTTGGAACCAAATTTTCCATGGTCGTCAAGCAGAATGCATCATGTTTTGTTTATTTAGTATTCCGTTAGTAAACGTGAAAAAAAACATGTTGGAAATATAATCAGTCGTTGTTTACGACAGTAATGAATTAGTTTCCTTAAGGGTATAAAATGTTTTTTTATAATATTTTTCTCCTACGAGCGTTTGGACGATCAATATTAATTTCTAAACAAGCTCGATGACTAAGGACCTCCGAATAGTTTCTGTCACAAATGCAAAGGTAAAAAATTGAAGAATTTCTTAAGTTAATATCGTTGTTAAGCGCAGAGATACCTTTAAGCGAGAAATAAATAGCTGATTTTCATGGTTTTTTTTTAACGGTAAGATTTTTTCACCATAATTGGGACTTAGGGTATGTTTTGATACTACTTTTGGTTCTTATTTGGTATTTTTTTGTCGATTAATCTTGAAAAGTGGCGGAGTTGGGGCACGGTCTTCTAAGCGGGTTGCATGGATGTTGCCGGACGGCGTGACACCTAACGTCGGCGGGATTGATCTAAAAAAAAACCAATCAAAACGTTTCTTCCATTGGCACTCATACGCAGAATATGAACCAAGAAAAAGTGAGAAATGTTAAAAATCGATTAAATGGTACGCTTTGAAACCTAAAGATTGAATTTTCCGAAAAAATAGCTGCATTTTGCAATAAAAAAGATACTTTTTTGATATTCAAAAAAATTAGGATCATGTTTTAGACGCTAGGGTTAGAAAGATTTATCCCAAATTTCGTCAGACGGCCCTTCCATGCCTCCGCCATTTTTGAAGATTTATAAATAAAAATACCACGTAACACCCAAAAGTAGTAATAAAACCTACCCTAAGTCTCAAAACGGTAAAGAGATATTTCCTTTAAAAAAAGTCACGGAAATAAGCAAATCTTTGTCTCCCTTAAAGGTGTCTCCCTCCTTGAATCGTTTCCGGCACTGAACAATTCTTCACATCTTCACACTTCACATCAACAATTTCTTATGTTGATTCATCCTGAAACACCCTATGCGTACGTATATCCAAATGCATGGATAATTTAGAGGTCGTAAAAATGCGAATTCCAAAATCCCTTTACCGTTAGGCGTCATTTGATTTCGCTGAACGCCACTCAACATTTCCGTTTACACAAAGCGCCCGCAGCGGTGAGGAGTCTTTCGTTAAATAAGAACGAACATTCCTCGCGTCGTGCCTCTTCCACGGTAGAACGCAATGTTCGGCAAATATCTGACGAGCATCCCGTCCTTTCATGAATTCCCCTTAATTCCAGTTTGGCGCATAATCCCGTAGAAATTGCGAACATCACTTGGGGTCTCGCAAAATGAAATTTTCCCTCCATATAGGATGTTTTCACAAAGCTCCAGGATGCAATATCGCATCGATGGCAGTGCTGGTGATGCATGAAGCGAGTTGTGGAATTTTGGTTCACATACAGATGCTAATGTGCACGGTACGCACCCGTAAATAGAAATAACCGAGTATATATTGAGAGATCTGGAATGTGAGAGTGAAAAGCTCGGAATCTTTTAGCCGAAACACTGCGAGAAATTGCATTTAGGATTTTACAATGCAACTTCCTTGACATCTACTCGGATGGGTAAACTGGTTCGGTATCTACTTGTTAACCCTCAATCCGTGAACCTGGCTCGTTTTCGTCCTGCCCAAAATCATTTTCTTCGCAGAATACTTAATATGTCATAAAAAAAATATTGCAAATTTAAAAAAAACCCTATTTTCCCTTAAGAACTACGTCCTAAAGATTGAGAATGAATTGTGAAATAAACTGCGAGGGTTAAGTCTTTGCAACAGCTATGGTTTTGCAAAGCTTGCCATTTGAAAAATCTGATATTCGTTGCATCGTTTTATAGCCAAGAATCATGACTCTAGTTAATATCGAGAGCGATGCAATAAATATCAGATTTTATTAAAAAAAATGATTTCACTTAAAATTGTTTTTTCATTAAATTTTTATGTTTGTTTCATATTGATTTGAATTCGAATTTTAAATTGATGTTTATTTCAATTTCATTTTAATTTTGAATTGATTTTCATTTCAATGAAACATGAAAATAAAAGTTGAAATCAAAATTTAACTACAATTAACTTCTGGGATGTTTAGAAATTCTAAAAAACAATTTAAAATAAATTTTTACATTTAAACGAAAAATTGCGCAACCGAGTAATAACTATGTTTTTGAGAGTTCAGATCGCCCACTCCGCCACGGCTAACCGCTGCGTTTTACCTTTCTTAACTCTTGCGTTTTTCCCGAAACTGTTTTAGAAATTGTAAATCGTATCACAAACTTGTTAATCAGAGCATAATTTATAACTTTTCTATCTCATAATCGGATTATCTTTTTATACGTTTCTCCGATCAATCGGTAACAAATGATTAAAGTTGTTTTTTTTAATCGAAAATTTATCTTATTTCCACCGCAAGCCATTTTTTCAATTTCCACAATTTCGTTAAGTATCCGGTAACAAAAGTTGCGGTATTATGCGAAAACAACATATTTCAATTGATCACTTCAGAAGAGCCGAGTTGTCAGAATACTACGTTTAAATAATAACTTTACTGTTTATCCATATATTGTTATTAGTATTAATTGTCGATTACATTATCGAAAATCGACTTGTTTTTGTACTCATTAAATCGACGATAGCAAAATTATTAATTTATCAATGTATACTAACAATTATTAAACTGAACCATCGCTGTTTTTGTCTAAATAAGTGGATGGTCGAAAATCCCAGTTTCCTGGCACGACGAGAAAGTGCTCCCTTCTCGGCCCTTCGGTGTATTTGTCAAACCCCATTTATATTTAGTAATTGTAGGAACGCGTCGTATCCACCGATCAGCTTGGATCCGCCATTCGGAAAATCTCGAGTTTATCAGCAAGCCGATGCTCGTGATATGACGGTATGCGCGACTATGCAGACGACGTTCAAACTCATACGCGCGTGCGTGCTCGTGTCAAAGTTAGAATAATGCAAAGTTAGGTATCTGTTGGTGGTTATCTGAATAGCCTGTCGAGAGCAGACTGTTCGGCTTACAACGAAATGCAGTCGCGCGGTCACGAGAGATCAGCTTTCTGGTAAAGACATTGTGCTATCGTAAGGAAGTGAGCGCTGGTAGTTTATCTTGTCTGAGCCCTTTAATTACGGCATATCCAGGGCATGCAGATTTCACCAAACGAGCAACGTACCTTCGAGACGAGAAAGTTGTCAACGGTATGTCTACGCTGTGACGTATATGTGTTTGTATATATATATATTTCCCGTTATTTTCCCTATATATATATATATAGGGAAAATAACGGGCCGTTTTCAAAACAACTAGTCGGATCGATAATCAATATTACGTAGATATAACGGGTTCAAAGTGACTGTTACCGCTACTTTTATTTTACCATTAAATGGAGTATCGGGATTTTCGATTATCCGAACCACCCCTGGTGTCAATTAATCCGGATAATCAGGATTCTACGGCACGTAAAATATGGAATTACTTCTGGTGGGTCATGGAACTAAGGAAAGAAGAAAGTGAAGAACACGAACACTGATAGATTATTCGAAACAAGTACCTCGACGGATAAAAACTTCGTTTAAATTACTTGGAGCTTTCGCGTCTTTTGATGGAGTGCGATAAGTACAGGGGATGATGGGACTACCTCCATTGGGATGAAGGACATTTGTCTCCAAGCCAGACTCCTTCAAATGCTAGATGTACAAATAAGTTCTCGGCCTGAGAATAAAAACAGCTGCATTGGATATTTGAGCGAAGAAAGGTTCCCTTCGGTTCTGGTGCCATATAATACCTAGTATCGAGTCAAAACCATCATCTTTTCACTGCCAATGATTTTCTAATCTGCCTGACAGGTGGGCGAAATGCGTTGAAGCAAACGGAGATTACTTTTGCGATTAAAACTTGATTTTAAGTGAATCAACTAAAGGCCGAGGAATTATTTGTACACCTAATATATCCTATAATGTAACTCACGGCTTAAATTGTCGTAGAAATGTAACTAAAACATGGCATTTGAATGAAAAAAGTAACTATACTTCTACGACCTAAAAAGGAAACTTGTTTCCGGCAACTGGAGGAAATTTCATGTACTTCCACCATCATTCATCCGTGTATCTGATCTTAAGATAGTTCATTTAATTTCTGTTCGCCTCTCCTCTTTGTGCAGAGCACTTCCCCTCGACGTCACCGCCCTATGTCGTACTCACTCCTTCGGACTGTCGCTAATTGAATTTCACTTCCGTCCAAACTGTGTCGAGTAGCGTCGTACTTTTGCCCCGACGGCGGTGGCCCCGTGGGATGGGTGGGTGTGTCTGGACTTGGCTGACTCGAGCGGGTCTTCACTACTGTCGATTCGATGTGCGCGGCAACCACTCTCGGTTTTATCCGAACAGTTTCCTCTCGAGCAGACTGCTCGTACACGCGAATACAACAGGCGAGAAACCGCTCGTTGGTCTTGACCTAACTCAAATAAATTGTTAAGAAATCGAATTACCGAACCTCGCAGCTTCTTTATCTCGCGCACGTACACACAACTAGTTGGTTTAACGCCTCAATTGTTCGAAAATAAGATTCTCAGATTTCAGGAGAGTGAAAGGCGATATTTTAGCGAAGCCGTAATTTTCTTCGGTTCAAGGAAACTTCATTATGACGGTCAGCTTTTGTTACGTGCCTTATATATATATATATTACGTGCTAACATCCTTATCTCTACACGAGATAAGGCCCAAGGTTTTTTTTTACACAAGGAACTGAGTCTCGTTGATTTTCCAGACGATAATCGATTCTGACGGAACTTAAAATCATTCAGTGGCATTTTTACAAACTTTTTTACGTGCTTCGTTCGTATGTCTTTCCGGTTGATAATTTGTAATCCATTTTTCAAGCACCTGGCATCCGATCAAACTGTTACTTGGAATACCTATGTAACTTCGGTGACAGCCGATAATATGATACCATGAAGCTGGTCTGATGATGGAGGTGAGAGGTGGGCAATGCAACTCCATAATACCATCTACCAGGGCAGTCGAGTTTGTTCATTTCTTTCGTTATCATGAGCACTTTTCATTACACATGATAACGAGAGTCTGATAATGGTCGTGGGAGGTGGGAACTGAAATTTCCTAATGGCAAATGGTAGGACAATCGAGTTTGGACTCATTAACTTTGTGGACTTCAGCACTATTTATAATTTCACTATTATAAAGTTTCTCGCGAAACCTTTATAACCTAAGGCAATGCTTTGGTCACGCCGATGTCCGAATGGCATGAGGGTCTTGCATGGCAAATAAATAAACAAATTTTAACACTAAAAAGTATAAAATAAACGTAAAAAAGCTTTTTAAAAACGAGCTCTTATTTAAAAGGTACTATACCAAAAAGTGAAAAATAATGTTCAGTGACATTGAAAATCAAAACAGTATGGATACAAAAAAGTCGCTTGTTTGGTCACTCATCACAGGTGCAAGAACTTGAAAGGTACACAAACGTAAATATTTTAAAAATATGAAATATACATTTTAAAAGCTTGAGGCGTCAAATGTGATAAGTACTAATAATACTTCAAAATTTCTTTAAAAAAGCTTCAAGCTGTTAAAATGTATGTTTCATATTTTTAAAACATCTACGTTTATGTACCCTTTAAGATCTTGCACTTATGATGAGTGACCAAGGAAGGGACTTTTTTGTACTGACTAATCTGATTTTCTATGTTAATGATCATTATTTTCTACGTTTTACGATTAGTACAGTACCTTTCAAATAGAAGCCTGTTTTTTAAACAGTTTTTACGTTTATTTTTTCTTTCGCGAGACGTCGTCCATAAATACCGATTTTTCGGTTCTAAAGAATGGGAATGAAAGTTCAGGGCGTTAAAAATGTAACGCTCTGGCGCGGACATTCTGAAATTCTACGTACAGTGATTCCCGCTCAACTTGGAGATGACGTACATGGGAGAAACGGTATTGAAATTCCGACACATACCATGACTGACCTGCGGTAAAGGCTGAGCAGAAATGTGGACCACCGTGTCGTATGCTACATGTCGACGAGCGAGGTATTTTCCTCTCGCACACGTGGTTATATTTGCGGACTGTACATACCGTATGTACACAACAGTACATGAATACGGAGTACATAGAGAGCATGTGATACATAGGAAACGTACAGTACACTCCGGCACTCCAGCCCAGAGAGCTCTAATCAAGTGCTATGCCAAATAATTACGTTCGCTAGTAGTCGCAGTTCTCGTCTGTGTTTAGATCGAGTTCCCCAAGTAACGTTAGAACGAACGAACTGGAAAAGTACGAACAATCCATTCCCGCATCTCCTAGCCCGTAAACGCCCACCAAAAAAAACCTGCCGCTGCTATTGGTGTTCTCTCTGCGTAACGGTACCGGGTTATGCCTAGTTGTAACAGTCGAAAACAGCTCATTCTTTGAGATCTTTGTTTTTAATGAAATCGTGGTGATGAATATCTTCAAAAATTAGGTAGGGCAGGTCGGGGCAAGATGATAACGCTAACATCATGTTCAAATAAAACAATACATATATGAGTGAGTCAACTTTGATTTTTTTAAAACTAATCAACATTTATTGATCTTAATTTTTGAAGCAAAAAATCAGTCTTTCTGATTTGTACCATACAATACATATTTTTTATTAAACCTCTTTTTTCCCATCTTACCCCGTATGTTTATATTTATATTAATATTATTATGTTAATAAGTAGTACTTATTATATTATTATATTAATATTATTATAGTATTATATAATAATAGTATTATATTAATATTATTATGTTAATAAGTAGTACTTTCATTGTGTTTACCTACCTGTCTCTGATCAATATCAACAACTTGAATAAACTGAAACGATGTTAAACTTTTCCAAAAATTGCATCGTTTTGGCAAAAAAATACATATTGTTTTCTTACTCCAGACGCGTGCTTCCGCCACAGTTGGTACTTTTATACTCATTCGCCTCACCGCCCTCCTCCAAACTCTAACGGGAACACTGTGCTTGGACACTCTGTTAAGTGGTTAGGCTTAAGATTTATCTTGCCCCGCGTATTCATCTTGCCCCGAGTTCCTCCCCTATTTGGAAAGGTTTCATTTGAAAAACCCTCTACTTTGTTTGTATATAAATATTTAGTTGTAATCAGTTTGCTGCCCTGCTTTTAAGTCCCGGAAGCATCTCTCGAAACCGTCTTTTCAATATCAAAAAAGCAAACAGATTTCAAACAGAAAATCTAATATCAAAAAAGCAAACAGATTTCGTTACTATATCAGTTTACCCTACGATTAATCGAAGGAATTTCCGAAATATCGAATTTAAACCTTTTATGACACACTAGGCCATTTTGACTCGGACGAATTTGGAATAAAATGCTCCCTTTCCTAAAACTGAACGTTTTCAATAATTTTTTGCAACAATTCAATTTTATACTTTCCGAATTTTAACTAGGCAGGCATATTAAGAAACGTTTAAAGTTATCCTGGATTTTGAAAAATAAAAACCGACCGATGGGTTGTTAAGGGCAGGTGGAGGAAGTAGTGTCCGGGTTAAATTGACCCAGTGTGTCATAGCTGTGGCCAAATATAAGTGTGTCAAGGAAGCGTAAAGAAAAATGGCGCGTGTTCATAGTGAGTCTTTATTTTTGCGAAAGAAGACATTTTTCGTTCATAAAATCTAAAGTATACATCGAAAAAAAATCCTTCGATCAAATACTACATTTTTACATCTAGAAAAAACCGTAAAAGTTTCAGAAAGATCGATGCAGTAGTTTTTGAGATATTGCGCTCACCGACTTTAAAAACGTACTTTTGAGAAAAAGCGTTGAAAGTTCCGAACGACGCTTCGAGCGGTCCGATGTGCGTCAACATGACAGCCTATAAGTGTATCAATTTTGATCCGATGACTTGGAAATTTTTACAGAACATTTATAAGATGAGGAGCTGCCGAACTAAACCGGACTCGTCCACACTACATCCAGTTTTTCTAGGTTTTATTTTTCGTGCTTTTTAAGCTCACCTTTATCACCTCCCGAGATATTTTGAATCCAATTCGGCCCTAAGCACCTCACAATTGGTCGAAAACTGCCTTTTCAAGCGAAATGGCAGTTTCTAGGAACACCAAATCAAATTCAAAATTTTTTAAAAATTGATGTAGTGTGAACAAGTTCGATTTTGTTCGCCTCAGATGATATACTGTCAAAATATATGGTTTTTGAAAAAAGTGATTTTTCGACTTTTACAACTCGGCATACCCCTTAAACGATGGACCTTATGCGGTATCGTTGCACCCTGACTCGTTTCCTCGTCAACTCGTTTCGTCCAATTTTCCCATACTGCAAAGCCATGGAAGACTAACGAACTTTCCATCCAATCAAAAATGATGTCGTCCCACTGACTCGCTTCAGGCTTGCATCGAGAACGAAGACCCGACAAGAACTCACGAGATGAGAGAAAAAGCGTAAGAAAGTTCGTCCAAATTTTATCCAAAAAATTGCACTCAGTCGCGACAGCTTAAAGAATTCTGCAACAAAACTTTTGGTGCGTTCTTTGGGTGTTTGGTGGAATGCGATCTGGCAATTTTCCGTATCGATGTAATTGAGGGAAAGAACCATTGAGTGCCGCACGGAAGCTCGCGGGGAATGCGTTTGTGGTTGGTGAATGAAGTACAGGAAGGACAATGCTTTGTGAAGAGGAGGGTCAACGTCTATCCGTGATCCTGGATCTTCGACGAGATGGGAGCCCCGCGACGACAAAGATCAAATTGTTGAGGAAGACACGGGAGTTAGAAAATGCAGATTAAAGGGTTTGAGAGGGGCAATTCTTGCCAGGCTACCACGTTGAACTCGAGCAGCATTCCTTTGTGTTCATTGTTGGACCAGCGAGTAAATTAGAACGCCCGACTACATCCCACCTCCCTCGTTCTGAGCGCCGTCTTGCCTCATCCTAGCCTCGGCTAGCCACAAACTCGTACTGGCTGTGCCGCCAGTGTGAGTTTCTCCACCGACGCGTTTCTCCACCTGTAACGTTCCTCACTCCTTGTTTACTTTTGCAAGCCCAAAAAGGATATAGAGAAGCGCCTTCTGAGGTTACGCGCGACCTAGTTTTGCTTCTGCATTTGAACAGCACCACACACTGTCCGATATCTCGTGGAAAAAAGGCAATGTATCGCTTCTTAAGGAAAGGTTTCGAGGTCGATAGGTCCGATCTCGGTTAAATTTGGCATACTTGTAAAATGGGTAAAAATATGCGATACGTATTTTTTTATATCTGCGGAACCCGATTTTTAAGGTGTGGAATGGGCCCTCGAAAATAGGGGTGTTTTTCGTTTTTCGTCGATAACGTTATCGTTCTCATCTCCAATGTATAGTACACGAAAAAAATGCACATTGTTGCAATTCAATTTTTTTTCATATCTCGTGCCGTTAAAACGTTTTCGACGAAAAATAAAAAGAAAAACAATTTTTGAGGGTGCGTTTCAACCCTTAAAAATCGGGTTCCGCTGATATAAAAAAAATACGTATCGCCTATTTTTACCTATTCTACAAGCATGGCAAATTTAATCGAAATCGGAGAAATTGGCCTCGCGTTCTTCCCTTGTTAGAAAATATACATCGTGATTTTTATTTGAACTAGCTCCGCCGAGCACGAAGAGGGATCACTTCAAGGTTTTATACACCTTTAAAAGAAACCAAATTATCGCTTTTTAGGGTTCCGTACGCAAAGGGCGGAACCCCTTGCACAATGTTGTCCCAAATCCGAAAATTGAATTAGAAATTCAAATATTTTGCATGGGGGTCCCATACGTGAAAAAGGAGCAGTAAAAATGGCCTGGCCTGGTATGTAGGGTGTCATTGTTTAAAGCTCATTGCGTAGGGTACAAATATATATATATATTTTTTCCTATTTTCAGAAATGAAGAAATGGGGGGCCGTCAAAGTTGTCAGTTTTATACCATTTTTGTTACGGGGTCTATCTCAAAAACTAAACTAGTTAGGAGTTTGGAATTTCGGTATATTACATACCATATACTGCATTTAAACAAAAAATACTGAGAATGCCGATTCATAATTTAGTATATATAATAATTTATTGTATACATAATAAAATAAATGTACAATGACAATATATAAAATTGCTGCTATTTAAATATTTACAATACCAACTGACTTATTTTTGGAGACGGTACTAGGCAGGAACAAGAGATTGACGTCACGGAAGAAGCGAGAATGCAAATTAAAAAGATCTGTGAATCGTATATTTCATTTATTCATTCTTCGCCTCCTCTTTTTCTGCGAAAAATGTGACGATATTGACAATTGGCTGGTACTGACTTCAGAAATAAGTCATTTGATATCGTAAATATTTAAATAACAATCATTTTATATATTTTCATTATTAACCTACAGCATGAGTAAACAAAGCTTTCTTTAGCTATCATCACCCCTTGTGGTTTCAGTTTAGTACCACCTAAGAACTAAGACAGAAAAAATCATTACTTAATTAAATATCTAGTTAAAAAAAAAGTTAATTGGTCATATGTACGTAACCCCAATAGAGCGAAGCCCGACTCGTACTTGGCTGAGTTTTTTTTCTATTGGCTCAAATGATGTATCAACATTCCAAGAATGGTAGGGTTCGACGAAAAATGATTTTAAAATTTCAAATGCTTTTTTTCATGAAATTATGTTTTCAAAATTGGGCGGGTCTGTGACTCCTGCAATTTTCAACCGATTTCATTTTTGATTTTAGCTGTAGCTTCTGAGACAGCTTTTCTAGTAAAGTACACACGATTTTTACGATCGATTGACTATTACGGTTTTTATAAACAAATTGAGGAGGTGATTTTTTGTAAAATAGCGATTGTTCGTTCAAAATGGTGATAAATTTGCAAAAATCAACATTTTGTAATAATCGTGAGTACGATTATCGGAGAATAAAAAATTGAATTCTGTACCTACAAATATATAAAATAAACCCACCAAACCTCATTTATATTGTTTTATTAGTATTTTCAAAAAAAAATCCACAAAGCCCTGCTTACCGACCATCCGAAGGTATATAAGGGCTTAAAGTAATTCGGACCAACGATAACGTCACTCTCGAGTACTTTCTGAATAAATTCATCTTTTTTCAGCAACCGGGGACTCTTGAATTTTATGAAAACAAAGTCAAGATTTTGATCGGTGCACGTGTGTGTGCGAGTATTTCTGTGTGAGCGAGTTTCTCGGTACATTTGCATGCGCGCCAGGGCACGAATTAAAATCCCTGTAGCTGGAAAATGGATTGGACTATGAGGCTGAAATGTTGCATACACTCGAAGCGGCGACACACTTTTTCACATCGCTCAGACGAGAGGCTTAAAATTATACTTCATGAAAGTCCCGTGCAAAGGATTATCTAGTGCTCGAGTGAGAGGGAATGTGTCCTACAAAAAACGCGATCCCCGGGCATGCGAATAATGGCATGCATAAAAAAAGATTGAAGTCCGATCTCTCATACAGGAAGGCTTTACGCTGGAGTTGAGACAACGAGAAAGCAATGTTGACCTTTCTAGACTATCTCCAATTGTTGGAAATTAATTTTTTTACCCTCCGATACACGGAAATGCTCTTTTTCTGGAAAATCTGAATATTCCAAACAATTGAGCTACAGTTACATAGGCAATTCCTCAAAACGGTTGAGGAGCTATACAATTACCTAATGGCCCGCAAAAACGGCCAAATTCCGATTTTTTCCTGACAAACGATTGGTGAAAAAGAAACGCATTCTTGCTAACACACATTTACACAAATTGCAAGCCATTGAAATAATCACCAAAATAAAAAAAAAAAACACAAAAAAAAACAATGCCGCTGGCAGATGATGACATATTCATTCGCGACGTTTGCCCATGGCTCTATAGCTTAAACGATTCATCTGAAATCTAACAACCAAACGGGTTATTCGAGTTGAACGGGTGAATAATTTGTGCATCATAGACGAGCTTCAGAACGTTGGATTATTTTTTTTTTCATCTGCTGCTGTTCCGTCGTATGTCAAGCTCAGTAATATTAGGATCAACGAAAAGTACTTCCAATAAACTTAATAAGAAAGTAGGACAGAAGAATTCCAATTCGTCGTAAAAATTGCATTCCAGATTTTTCCTATTGAGACGTTGAGAGTATTCTGCCGGAAATTAATCGCCAAGGATGCGATAGTGCGATTCAATAGCTACGAGTACAAGATGATATCATCTTCGCACCGTTTTGCCCTCTCAGCTGATTGCACTGCAGTGATTTCGCACTCCCTGGAGAGGGCGCAAGAAAAAGACACGAGAGCGCATCCGAAGCTCAAGAAATTGTAAAACTTTAGCGACGGATTCAATTAATTAACGTCTCGAGAAAACGAAAGAGGCAAGGATCTGGACGAGAACTCGCATTATTGTCTTCCTACGCTATTGCAGTACACAACTCAGAGCTTCATACCATATTTTTTTCACGCTCTCCTAATTTTTCTCACTCGTCGGAGTAAAGTAATTGCACTGCCTGACCACCGGACACGACGGATCATGACAGATGACTGTCGCAAATGGCGAAGTATGAAGCTCTCGAGAGACATTTTTTCTATGTTCTTCCTACCGTAATTCAACCAGTATGACTACACATATTTACGAGCAATTTTCACGAATTCACCGGGAACAAATGACTTACAAATGATCACTACATATATCCGATAATACAGCGATTTTCAGAAGTTGGCGAGACATTTTCGAAGCCAAATTAATCCGGCATACATGCATGCGAATGTACATATGCTCTTACGTATACGAGGCTGTATCGGCTAATTTGGAGTTCACTCTTTCCGTACGGACCGAGGGTAGACGAGCCAGAAGTTCGTATAAGTTAATTCTGGTTACAGTTTGTCCAATCTCAAACTCTTACGCTACTTTTCCTCCGAGTATGGAAAGCCAAGCGTACTACCACTTTTGCGGAGTTCCCCGACGATTTTTATGCAAGCCACGTCACTGGTTTTAGCCTCCTTTCCCATACTCTTCCTTCGCACTTTCTTTTCATCAAAGATCAGCTTATTTTTATATTTTTTATCGCAACAATTCTCCGGGTGAATCCCATGAAAATTATGTCTTTGCTTCATTTGTGGGCACTCTTGGTATCGACGAACAACATAAAATATCGTATTGGACTATGAAGCATCGGACCAGCTCGCTGCTGAAGTCCAGATTCACAAAGCCATAAGCAGGTCTGCATGTGTCCTAAACGGCGTCCAGTTGCTGAGCGAGTTGTCAACAGAAATCTGAGAGTGATAGTGGAGTACTCTTTATCGAGGAAATTTCGTAATATTTTTTACAATCGTTCTTCTTCTTTCGTTTGACAATACAAATTATTGGGATGTTGAATAAGTTCTCGCTGCTTTTTCCTGAAAATTAACGCTTTGATTTAAAAAATCATTCCTAATGCTTTCGAACGTTTCGAAACGGTTGTGTGATTAGCTCCTAACGATTCTGCAAGTTCAGCTAGCGTCTGAGATGAGTCACCACTAAGTAATTCCCCCAATTCAACACATCAAAATCGTTATTTTTGAAGCGTCTAAACGAACCTCTGCATGTTGTTCTCCACAGAGCATGCTCTGTCGTGAGTCTCAACAAGAATTCTGTATACTTCATCTGCAGATTTTTTCTGAATAACTTCGCGCAGTAAAATTCCCCGCAAATACCTAAATATCTGAAGTTTTAAGGTTATCGCGTAAATAAATTACTTTTCTGGGGTAAAAATAGTCGAGAATATGGTAAGAAATATGAAAATTTGATTACAAAGCCTACTCAATTTTTAAATCCATGCGTTTTTTTAAATATTTTCATAGGTATATCCTTCTAATAATGTTATAGTGAGAAACCTCCCAAGATTTCAGCCAGATCGATGAACAACTTTTTGAGCTATGACACGAGCAGTTTTGCAAAAGACGCCTAAAGGAATACCTGATAACGCCGGCATTTTGTTTCGTTAAAAAAATTGCTAGACTAGAAAATAGCTAGAATAATAGCTAGCTAGAAAACACTAGAAGGTTGTAATAAGATAATGTCAAAATTTTAGAACGATGCGATTATTTTGGGGATACCGGGATTTATTTTTGCTTGATTATATACGAAGATCAGTTCATCGTTGAATATTCAGGTTCGTGGAATGGAATAACTTAATTACCAAATATCGCTAAACCGTGATAATTTCATGCCACCAGCCAGTCAAATACGTGCATCCACCTTAAAGAGGCAACTCTACTCAAGTGATTAAGTTTTTATTATCGCCTCGTGTTTGTGACTTTTGTGCATTTAAAATACCTGTCTTCTCCTATTCTCCTGCGACAAAGAGACACGAATACATCGAACTCCATTGGCAGGAAACATTCGTTATTGTACACTTAGGTGTGCTGGTATATTCGAGTGTATGCGCGAACTCGTACTTATCCAGTCGTAAAAGCTGGACGTGCTCTTAAAATGATCGTTAAAGTGAGAAGACACACAAAGTATGAGGGGTTATGGCCTCGTTAAACGTTCGTGCGAAATATTCGTTCCTCTCACTCTCGGTCTCTTTTCTCATTTCCCGTAAAAGCTCGTGCCCTCCCTCGTCCCTCGACTCTTGGCGTTACAGCCAGCTTCTATTTTTCACGTTCGCTTCAACGTCTACAGGTAGAGTCATTCGAATACCTTGGATTTCACGCGATTCATAAGAGCACAGCAAAGCTCAACTGCACGCAATTGCCACACTCGAGTCACTGTAAGGACGCAAAAAACGCGCGCTAACTTTGGTGAATTGGAGGGCGCTACAGCGCGCAAAAAAGGGACCCAGTAAACAAGGCGTTTTCGTTCCTTCACCGACAAGCAACATCACTTATAAGGAGGGAGTTATCTTCAGGTGAGGAAGTAATTGCCGATTTTCATAATTTGTTTTTGAGAGGAAGGATTTGTTCGCCACTTTTTAGACTTGCGGTATGTTTTATTACTACTTTGGCCTGTTACATAGTATTTTTTATTTATCTTTAAAATGGCGGACGAATGGAACTGTCTTTTAAACGGGTTGTGAATGTTGACAGACAGCGTGACACGTAGTGACGGCGGGATTCATTTGAAAAAAAAGCCACGAAAACCTTTACTTCGTTAACGGTTATACGCAGAATATGGACCAAGAAAAAGTGAGAAATATTGAAAATCGATTAAATGCTACACTTTGAAACAAAAAGATTCAATTTTCCGAAAAAAATGGTTGCATTTTGCTATAAAAATACTTTCTTTAAATTTTAAAAAACATTAGGATCATCTTTTGGACTAGGTTAGAAATATTTATACCAAGTTTCACTAGAATCGGTCGATTAGTTTTTTAGTAATACGTCATGCCAGTTTGAAAATACCGTTTAGAACACCGTGCCATACCGCTGCCATTTTTTAAGATAAAACACACCATGTAACAGCCAAAAGTAATAATAAAACGTACCTTAAGACTCCAAAACCGTGAGGAAATCTTGCCTTGAAAAAAGAATCATGAAAATGAGCAAATTTTTTCCTCGCTCGAAGGTCTCTCCCCTCTTAACTGTCCGCCCCCGATTGTGTTGAAACTAGATAGATAGGTGATAAGGCATTGAAAGCTTTAGACACGTACCTTTTTTATCGGCCTTCTAGGGGCAAAACCACCCCTCGAAGAACCGCGCGTTTTACCCCTCCAATTAATAATTTTTTTTCGCAATACTTGTATAGTCGATTTTTCATCACTTTACATTGAAAGAATTTTGGTTTTCGTTCTATTCAGATCGGATCAAAATCACCCCTCGACATTTCTTTCGTTGAGGGGTGGTTTCCTCCCTTAAAATCCTTTTCTCCGCGGTTAAAAAAATACGCGCCTAATAGTTTGCAATGCTCAACATATACGAGTTTCAGCAACATCGAAAGTGGGCCCTCAAGTGACGTTCCATGTGAGTTACAAATATGTAGGCCATTCTCGGACCATACTTACAAAATATCTCTCCTCTTGTGGTTTAAAATTTTAAGAAACCGCTTTGTATTCTACCGGAACAATTAATTTTTGAGTTTCGTCATTATACATCCGACATTACTATTAAATGTGCGTTAATGCATACCTACTATTGATTAGTACGCCCATTAATTAAAGTACTTACCACGACGTACCATCCTTTCTTTGACGTTTCTGCATCTATCACCAACTCCAAATCTTGGACCAGTTGAGAAATTCTGCGAGCACAGTGAATTCAAGAAAATAAATAAATTATTATCTATGTTTGAACCGCACCACAGCTATATCAACAACGAAGTATGAATTATTCATTGTTCATCTACAACCATTCATCAAAAGTTGAAAAAAATGCATCTCTGCAATCACTGCACGTAGCTCGAGCGTCGCAAGTATTCCGGAGTCGGAACTGCTGAATGCGAAGAGAATCTTTAGCCACGAAGAATGGCTTTTGTACATATATTTTGGCTCGAAAAAGCCTTGGAGTAAACTTTTTCGCGTATTTTCCAGTTTCATTCGTTTATCACGTACTTAACAAGTTTGTAGAAGCAAAGAACAGCTATCGAGTAACGGTCGAGGGGCGCATTGACCTGCAACGCGTACAATAAATGTTCAGGAACGCCTGACCGCAAACTGGCCGTTACTACTTAGACTACTACTTATAGCTGACCAGCGGCTTACACCACCGATGCAGTAAAATGCCGTTGCCTCATTGCGTGAACTCCGGAGCTGCTGTTGTATTCGTAGCGATGGTGGTTGTGCACTCTTGACGGCCTTTACACTGTGTTATAAACTACGTGAAATATGGTGGTAGCTTGTGCAACTCTGATTACATCAGAGCAAGGCCTTGTTGCGAGGAGCAAAGTTATCAAGCTTGTATCGCAACTTGGGCTTAGCACAATGCGCAAGTAGCGTTGGAAAAAACAACTTCGCCCACTTACAGCCATGAAGATGTTGTGCGGTTTCCCGCTGGATGCTGCGGTACGCGTTTATCGTCCATTCCCACGAGTCTCAACAAATGAGAAGCCACGATGATGCTTTGACTTATGTCGTCATTGAAAAAAAAAATATACATATAAATAAATTTTCAAGATGTAGCACTTACTATGCTGAAAGATCCATCCTATATTTCAGAGGATTCGTAATCAGGAGAGAAATGACTAAGGTTTCTCGTACTTGGAGAACTTTCACCCCGCCAATAAGTCATTGAAAAAACTCTTTCGAACAGCTGTGGTTGGACGTTGAACGGAGCGTCGATCCTAACGACCGCATCTACACATCAGCTTGAGAGTGGCAAAATTAAAAGTTCCCAACTCCGGCCAACTGATTTTACTGAAAGTGCTTCCAAGAAACGGCTAAAATTGATGCCAGCGTCAGGAGGGCGAAAAAAGTAAAAAAGGACGAGTCCAAGGGAAAGCTTAGAACGAGATAAAAAAAGGTAGCAATTCGCCCCGAAAGCGATTGACCCAGAGCAGATGGAGGTCGGGTGATTTTTTCGTCGGATCAACTGGTTCTCTGTATTAATGATGGTGCTACCCGAGGATTATCCGCGCGAGTCTAAATTCGACTGTGGCTCTCCGGTAAACAGTGGCTCACTAAGCGTGAAAAAAGTTCCTTGGCACTCGTTCAAGACTATCGCAGTGTGGCGATAAGAGAGATAAAAATACAATGACGGGTAAAAAACGCGACTGGATTGCGAAACGAATTCCCAAAAAACTATGATTACAGTGGCCAACGGAAATCCCACAATCATTTGTTGAGGTTTAAAGTCCATGCGGTCTCGTTTTAAACTTAGACTGGAAATTTACAGCGATGATTTGTGCAGTATCGATCGTTGCGTTCTCGAATAAGTCATGGTTTTTAGCACAATTGAGGATTTTAACACAAAAAAATGACGGAGTGTTCTTCAGATGAGACTTTTTTAAATACCTACTGTTTGTAGAAATTGATCACAACGATTTTCTTTATTCCAAAGACTAAAGTTTCTCAACTGTCGTAAATCCAATTTTGCGTATTTGCTGTCTTGCTCATTTGGACAGTTCTTGATACAGGAGGAAGAATAACGCAAGTCGTGACCCGCGCGAAACCAATAACAGGGAATAGGAGTTTATGTAACCCGCGTCTAGTAGCATCAATTGTTGAAGTCGATGTGAAATTTATAATTTTTATTGCTGTTGAAATGTTCCAGAGCCCTGCGAGAAGACTTATTGCGCCTGGGGTGCGATATGCATGGTGTCTGAAAGCGGACGCGCCCAGTGTCGATGTCCCGTTGAGTGCGCCACGCTGCCAGCGCCCGTTTGTGGTACGGATGATGTTACGTACACGAACCACTGTCAGCTGCGACAGGCGAGCTGTCAAAGGCGGAAGAACACAAGGGTCAAACACCAGGGTGCTTGTGGTGAGTGTGTCACTGTCCTATCTTGTTAAATACCCGTTTAGCAAAGACCATCACAACTGATGCCACCAATCCTTCCTCAGTCTTCATCTCTCTAATATGCTGTTGTGTCGGGCACATCAAACCCGTAGACATTTGAACCTCTACGTTCGTCTCCCTTGTCCATTCGCCTCTATCTACCTTTCGATTCTGCATTGAATACAGTGCTGAATACTCCGTGCTGTACGCCACAGACGTTTGACCGGTGCTAAAGGTATCACATCACTCTTAGTAAACGTGCACTCACATTTCTATGTGATGCCTTTTTTGCAATATCTCCGGAGTTCAAGTAGCTATTATTCCTGCAAGTCTCTATCAACTTAACTTCCTTCGAATTTTGGTTAGACTGACCTCAACAATTTTCTGTATTTTTGATACTGCAACAATAGAGACCGTTGCTCTTATAGTTGAGGGTGATTAAGATAGTCTTAGGGATGACCAAAAGAGAATGCAAACCACAGGCTAACAGTGGATAAAGCTGGAAATCCGTGAAGCAATAATAATCAAGTGATTTCAGTATTCAATTTACTGATTTTTCTCATGTTACCGAAGAGCAGTCACTTCTGGTGCATTGAATGGCTGTCGTCGAACTTTAGTAATGTTATATATTCAAGATTCTTCGCTGAATTGATACGTCTAGAAACGGTGCCTTCTCTCTGCACCTGCTTTGAAAAGAAGATCTGCAAGGAAAACAGAAACCCTGTTGTAGACAGTCGATTTATTGTTCTGTCTAGCAATGGACCGTCTTACAAGGCGTCAAACGTCTTTGGTCGATAAAATTCTTCGTTTCTTTGTGCTCGCGTACTATTCCCCTCCCCTGTCCTCTGAATATGGTGGCTTCTGGTTGGATGTAATTCTTCGGTCCTATCTTTTTTGCATTATTCTCCAGCTCACATGTATTAGGGTGCCGAACCGACGGGTTCGATATCCAGCCAAAGATTTTCGCGATAGATGAGCCACCTCCACCCCTCCACGACCCCCTCGAAACTGTGGCATACTATCATTGCATTTACATTACGCGAGGACTATTTATACTTGCGTGTATCTCCTTTGCCCATTCTTTCCCCATGATAAAGTCGTCAATCAAAAAAAGGTATAAATGCATAGCCAAACGTTGTCTAGTTGAGAGTGGATGCGGGTTTTTTTTGCAATTTGTTGCTCGTAAAATATAAGTATCAACTCGGGTATGAGCACCGGTCGTCCATTTTTATACGTATGGTCGTGGATAACGACGTCAAAGAAACTAGGTTACGCGATAAAGGGCTTACGCGCATTCGGGCGATTGAAAAAAAAAAATCAAGCTATCTTTTCATCACAATTATTGATTCCAAATAATCCATCAGGATTTGAAATTTCGGAGTTTTCAGTCCTTGTTAGCGCAAGCTTGGCGGTGACGATACATAAAAAGCTGCTAAAATCGACTAATTGCTCAATTGATGTTACACTCAGTACTTTATAATAAAAATCATTTTACAATTTTGTGCATTTTTATTGCTTCGAGTGTACATTTGACATTCTAGCCTGGAGATTCGGAGATTTCAATTTTCACATTTTTCGGTATCCTTGTCATCATATATTCCAGTTTTAATAATTCGATGATCATCAATATGATGGAGAATAAAGCAATCCTATTTTGCTATTCATTTTTTTGTAAAAATTCATAACCTTATAGTAACAAGGCATTTTCATTATGATTCAAGCATTCCTAAAGCACTATTTTCCGGATGATATTTTCGGTATTAGTATATTCATATATACAAACGTATGCTTCGCTATTTCCCGATTGACGTCGTTTGAGAATTTTTCATTTGAAATTCTCAACCGGAATTGGTTAGCTTTCCAAAAAAA
Organism: Ophion costatus; assembly: GCA_951751655.1. Taxonomy (NCBI): domain Eukaryota; kingdom Metazoa; phylum Arthropoda; class Insecta; order Hymenoptera; family Ichneumonidae; genus Ophion; species Ophion costatus. Next base: position 38,336,132 of record OX632359.1, on the reverse strand, counting down.
AGTATCCTTCCGTGATCCCGTGCACACATTTGTTGGGGTGTCCCAAGATGCACGCACATCTCTATAGGGACGGTCCTCATTGGTATCCAATTGGATCCTGCACTCTGCCCCGATGAACTCCGAACTGCTAATTTTTACCACGTTCGAATAAAAAATATGTGGAACGGTTGCGAGAAAAAAATTGGACTTATTGAAACACAGCTTGCACGCTTCACGTGCACGTGAGTTTATGTCAAAGATATTATGTCAAAGTGCAGCAAAGAAAATAACAAACGATAATTAAAGTGGGTCTCTAGTAATGACATTTCATTCGATTTATAAGATATACGTTTTTAAGCGATGTAGACTTTTTTGCGATTAGACTTATACTTTTTAAAGATCCACTCATTTCGTATATGTGTATATTTTGTTTAGAAAATTCAATTCGTAGAATGCGTTGGAATCTAAGAAGAATCGTATTGGATTCTAATCGATAATGTGGCAGTCCAGGATTCAAATTGGATTCGTACATTGGGTTTCCACAGGGAATCCCAATCAGAATCCAATGTGACGTTTCAGAATAGGCATGCAATTCGATTACCCATTGGATCCCTATCAGGAAGTAGAAGCAAGTATGATAGTCCAATTGGATCTCTACGACAATTATTTCTGCACATGCATACAAAACCAACATTTTCCATATAAACAATAACTTACCGTTACACAATACCATATATTTCTCGACTGACAAATCGTATGCCAAACTTGATCAACCAGTTTGACGTCGATGTACCAATAAAAAAATAATACTAATAAAAAACGAGTAAGCCTTGAAGAAGATTAAACGGTGATTGGATAAAAAAAAAGATGCGGAAGAAATAGGGAAAAAGGTAAAGAAAGTGGAAGAGCGAGGGTGGGTTGGAGCAGTGAGTGAGAACGACGGAAAATAGGAAGCCAGTCGGTGAAGAGCCGGAAGACCATAAACGATAACGGGCAAATTTTACGAGCCGTCCCATCTTGGACGCCGTGATAACCGAGTTGAGGAAAGAGTACTAGAGACTAAGTACACACAGCAAGTTCACGACACAAAAGTACAAGTTTCGAGTGTTTTTTTTATAAGGGGTTTCACGCCGCACAAGGCACCTGTGCCCCGAGAGGTGGTGTGACTCTCAGCATTCTCCAGCCAATAGGCCACTCGTTGGTACTCGACACCGCACCGGATGCTTGCAAAATCATTTTTCGCGATCGTAAAAAACGAAATAAAAAAAATGGTCCCTAATTTTTTCGTTTGCGCGAGGATAAACGAAAAAGTTGTTTCGTCGCTAACGATATAGCAGCGGTGATAGGAATAGTGGCAAGGGAAATAAAAAATAACTCGGGGCGAAAAATCAGCACACATGTCACATGTGTGCGTAATGATTGGAGCGTTTCGCAGGTGCAGACGCCGTAGGCTCATTCTTCAGTTTTCATGGCACATCATTTGACATGCACGGAGAGAGCTTTTCCGCACTTGTGAATTGACGACGCGACTATAAAGGAAATTTCAGAGATGCGTAAAAAGTTTGACGGTATTTTTTATTGTTCCACGAGAGCATAAATCTTGGTGGAGTAGTAAAAAAAATAGTAGTATCTAGTAGGTCGAATGTCGAACGTAAAGAGAAGGTGGCTTTTTTGAGTAATAAGCTACTGCCATGGCCGCCTGCATTTTTATGCTCTTCGCATTAAAGTCTTCAATGGACGACGCAAGTACGAAGGGGACTCCAAGCTGAAGTTCAAATTCGACACTTAATTGCTGTTCACACTCAAATATAAGCGGAAGCGGTTGAGTTTCGTCTTTCGTTGGTTTACTCTACGTCACCGTTAATTCTCGCAGGGAACATTACTATAATGTTCGCCTTCGATTTTGTGTAAAGTCGTATAGGCGAAAAAGCATTGAAATCTATAACGTAATTTTTGTTATCAGCGAGAAAACGATTGAAAGGGGGGATCTCACCTTAAAGAAAGGCGTTTCACCTCTTAAATTCATGTTTTTTTCCAATACTTACACTATGGTGAATTTTTCATTGTTTCATATTAGAAGAATTTTTGTGTTTGTTACCTTTGGATCGGTCAACTGATTGTGAGTTTAACTGCAAAATCACCCCTCGACACGCTTTTCTTTGAGGGGTGGATTTTCCCCCTTGAAACCGTTTTTCTGCCGATAAAAAAATACGTGTGTAATAGTTTTCAATGCTTTATCCCACATATGATTTTTATTCTTAAGTGATACCTCTCAGAAAATGAATTTGCGATAAAAAATGAACAGTCCCGCTCTTTTTTTATTATCAGAATTAATCTGCTGCGATATTTCCGAAATACATTTTCACGGTCCACCTTTCGCCTTACCTCTTTCGTGCTTATCTAGATAACCCCCCACCCCCCAGGTCTTTCTTGCATAAGGGGATATCCCGCTCTGGATACTGTTAAAAAATAGTTTTTTGCATATTATTATGCGTGAACTTTCTAGAATAATTTTAGACCAACCGGACCAATAAATTCCAAAAATTGACAAAGTTACACCTATTTTAGTGCAACAGTGTGCGTCGGCCTTACCGCGATCCGTTAAGTTTAAACGCGATTATCTCGAAACTACATATCTTGAAACGGCGGGATTGATATCTTGCATACCTTTCACACTATTGACTTGAATTTGCGCAATTAGCGGCCAAACCGTAGTCATTTTAGATTCACGATTGCATTTTTTTAATGACTTCATTATTCTGTTTTTCAAGAGAAAAATGAGGTTTTCTTTGGAGCAGCTGTCCCATTTCGTATTTTTCGAAACTTCGAAAAGTGGATCGTGAACCCATAGCCAGTTGGTTATATTTGAAGAAAAAAATGTTTGATTTCGTTTCACATTACATTTGAGCCTGGTAGAGATCCCGCCAAAAAAATTACATTGTAACCACAAACATATGTACAACATGCTGTAAAAAAATTGATTTACACCAACCAATGTGTAACTAGAAAAAAAATGCATCATTCTGATCTTTCAAATCGGGCTTCCAGGGAGGGAACCCTGTTAAGCAAATAGACAAACATCTAATGTTAAACAAGTATATCAACCGCGAAAATGCATAAAAAGTCGTTTTCCAAATATCTTCATCCTGGTCCCGAAAACAAAATCGAATGAGAGCAACTTACGATTTTTGTCATCTTTCGAAATAGAAAAAAAATCGATATCAATGCAGACCTCTTCTTCTCCTTCCTAACATTGCGTGAAAAGGAGTTTAATCAAGCTAGCTAAAAATATATATAATCCATATACTCGAGAATCGATAACCCATACACTTATTCCCGTCCAGCGCGTCTTTCTCAATACGGAAGAAATTCTATTCACGCCGAGCGCCCAATGGAAGTGCAAAAATGTCTCGTACCTTCAGTCATTGACGACCGAACTGGCCACAAATATTGTTCATTTCCCCCAAGCCGGAATGCTAAAAATAAAATTGGCTCATCATACCAGGAAGAACCTCGAGAAATGGGCCAATGGAAAAATGCCATGGAGGAAGCACGAGAGCACAAAGTATCGACGAAAATTAGGTTCACGTCCCACCATGCACTGGGGAGTTTTTCCATTCCTTACATGGTTCAAAATACGTTCATGATTGTCCCGTAGATTTTTTTCTCTCGCCATCAATATGGAGGACGTGCATTCGAGTCGGCGGTTGTATGCCACGTGCGTCTCGTGCTCCGGCGTGCATAAAGCGAATGAAAAAAGCACATAACGTGCAAAAAGATCCGATGATGCTGGAATACGAGGGAGGAGGAAAGATATTTCTCTGGGATTAGCTCACGGCGACGAGGCGAAGAAAAGGACGCTGACCACGAAGTAATTCAAAAATGAATGGTCTGTACGTTTGCTACCGTTTAGGTGAATATATACATACATATATGTGTAAATATATATATATATATATATATATATATATATATATATATATATATATATACACACCTACGTTTCATTTCACGTTCGTTCGGCATATACACGTATACATATTGATACATGTTTCCAAAAAAGGATGAGAAAGAGAAACCGTACATGAATGCGTGGTTAGAAAGCAGAAAATATTAAATTTGCTCGGCTATCGTGTGTGTTTGGCTTCGGAGGGTGGAAGAAGACTAGTGGGAGAGAGGGAAGCAGGGAAACCCTTTGCACAGGAAGCGTACGAGTGAAAATGTGAAACCTGTAAAAAAAAACCACCTCGTAAAAGTTGGTATGCGAAAGTATGATATTGCAGCAAGAAACGGAGTACAGACTGCAAGGCTATTCTGAGATGTGATGGTTTGGGAGAACACCAGGCTGATGGACCGAAAGGGTTCGTTTTATCGGATTTTTTTTTCTAGTAAATTATTAATTTTGGATTTGGAGAAGAAGTTTGTTTATTGAACATACATTGAACTTATACCGTGTAAATTTTTATTTGAAAAAATTAAACGTGAACAACATTATTGAGGTGTAATAGAGTCGGTGGGTAAAAGAATGTTGTGTAACGGCCGGATCGATAACCTAACTGGTGATCTAAATAATCAAAATAAATGAAGACAATTTATAATCTTAAAGTGTAGTTCTCGTTGTAGGTAGCCGTTTTTTCGAGTAAAAATCACATAATGGCGGGTGTTATGAGAAAGTGCAATTTTGTTGAAAGTTTTATTTGTATTTGGGGGCTCGAAAAATACTAAATTTTGAAAAACGGCTACTTCCAACGATGGCTACTGAGCTACAGAACTTTCGGTTTTTTTTTAAATTGAAAGTCAAATAATCATCGCTAGAGTTATGATTCCGGCCAGGCCAAGAAAATTCGTTTCGGGCAAAACTAAATCGCTTAGTCACTAAGTGTCTGTACCTTAGTCAATTTTCAATATTTTAACTTGATGTACTTTTTCTCATATACTTGAATACGTATATTTTGAGAAAATACAAACAAAAATCGATTTTTTAAATCCCTCACAGTGGGGTCCCCTCTGAAGGGCTGTCGGAAGTATAAGTGGGTTGATAGATGTACAAAGGGGGGTATAACTAACGAGTGAGCATGTCTTTGTGAAATTTCGGAATAAAAGAAGTTTAAAAAAAGTTTTCTGACTACATTTCCAGCTGCATTTTGACATTTCGTTGTAACATTTGCAACAATAGCGGGAAGAAATCATGCAACATATCGAATGGTATCGATAGTTGATTATGGCAATCCAAACTTTTTCACGAATTTTGAGAATGCCAAGTTATTTTGGACATTTGTTAATTGTTAACAACGTGTATGTAGCTTCGTATTGTATTGAGATACGAAGCTTCAAAATACTCATTCTGCTGTTGATCAATAGGATATCGTAGCCGCGCAAAATAGAGATGTCAGGGATGAAATTGAAAAGGTTGCAAACTAATGCAACTTGAAGTTTCTCGCACGTTACGTTGGCTGTGCAGACCCGCAAGTACCTAATATTTGCATCACGGATGGATTAAATTTCGGTCTGCATCGAGGAATTCGGTGCCTTTGGTAAGAAACTTTAAGATGGTGTTGAAGTTTGCAACGTTGGAACGCAACGAACATTTTTTTTTATAATTTATTTTCCATATTCCTATCATTGTGGTAGATCTTTTTTTTATAGATTTATATTGTAGATTGCTAACCAAATATGTTGAAAAATGGTTGAAGGATTTTCGTAGGTAAAATTCACTAAAAGATGGAAAAGAAATTCAGAAATATTAACTTTCGTTGCGTTCCAACGATGCAAACTTCAATCTCATAACTTGAAGCCCATCTTCACTAAACCATTGGGAGCCTCAAAATGACCTGACATTTTCATTTATTAATAAAACGTATTATTTAATTGAAAAGTACGAACATTTCTATTTTAATATAAGGTACAAACATAAAGGTTATGTGTGGAACACAATATCCGATGAATGGCCGCCTTTTTCCTGTTTGCAACCGTTTGCTCGTTTGACGAAATGTTCAATGACATTTTGGCATAATCGCGGACTAATTTCGATGATGGTGCGTCCAATTGCTTCCTTGAGCTCCCCCCAACAAAGAAGTCCAATCGCATCAAATCGCACGATCTTGGTGGCCATTTCATTGACCGTGTAATGCTCCATGACTTAACCTCAATACTTCCTGATGCCAGTTGTCAAAGATTAGTACCCTATGTCCGCCAGAAAAAATGGCGCGCAATTTAAAATGTCAGGGCATTTTGAGACACCCTTTAGAGAGGATTTTGGGTTTCAATATACGAACATCGCAGATCAAATGCGATGTGCATATCATTATTGCATTGGATAAGGTTGCGAAGTCCCCCCTCCCCCTCCAATCGAACTGAAATTTTGCACAAACCTTTCTTTTAATATTATATCTATATCTGCTACGCCTATATTTATATCTGCTACGTCTCCGTTCATGCCTATACATGTGATCACGCGCTCCGTTTTGTCCAAACAAAAATACTCAAGCAAACCCAAACAACAAAACCCAAACAACAAAACCCAAACAAACTCAAACAACCCAAAAACTGTTGCGCGTCCCCGAAAATCCTTTTAGGGGTTGTCTTAAAATATTTAAACGAAGGCTTGTGCAAAATTTTAGCTCGACCGGAGCGGGGGGGGGGGGGGGGGGTTCGGAACCTTACCCATTGCATTGAGCGTGCAGTCTTTGGGAAAACAAAAACACAATCAAATCGAACGAATTGTTGGAAATTTTTGTAAGAGTTTGTTAGATTGGTTGAAAGCGCCAAATCTTATTCCGATACCCACTTCATCGTCAATAATTTTTTTAATCCTGCGGCATACGAGACATTTATTTAGAGTCTCGCGATTCGAGTATCAGCAACTCCCAAGGAAAGGTCGCGAGGTCGATCACTCCGATTTCGATGAAATTCGATGAAATGCTTGTGGAATGAGCCAAAATAGACGATACGTATTTTTTTATATCAGCGGAACCCGATTTTTAAGGCGAGAAACGCACCCTTAAAAATAGGGGTGTTTCTTGTTTTTCGTCGATAACGTTATCGTTCTCATCTCCAATGTATAGTACACGAAAAAAATAAACATTGATGCAAATTGAATTTTTTTCATATCTCGTACCCTTAATCTGTTATCGACGAAACACGAAAAACACCCCAATTTTCGAGAGTGCTTTTCAACCCTTAAAAATCGGGTTTCGTAGATATAAAAAAATACGTGTCGCCTGTTTTTACGCATTTTACTAGCATGTCAAATGTCATCGAAATCGGAGAGCTCAACCGCGCAACATTTCCTTGTCAAAGTGACTTTTTTCATTGCGCGACGATGTCACGAAATGGAAAAGAAAAAATTCCCTTCGGCAATTAGATGCTGAATACCTTTTTATCGCCTGACGACAATTATTGCGGACGCACTGGCCCTGGTAGTTGGCAATTACCAATGGTTCATTGAAACGAATAATTCTTCTCCGATACTTGGATGTTTTTCTATGCCTCGTACCTATGACTTTTTGATTGCTAAAAGTTGAACTCGTGCAGAATTATATTTCGCGCTCCGAGTTTATACAAATACAATTAAATGTCGCAGTTTTCTTTTTTTTCTCATTTTCATTACCGCAACTACCGTCCGTCAATTAGAAGCTTTATGAAAAAGTCTTTTTCGCTATAATTAACAGACTGCGCGTGCTCCAGGCTGCTTGAATCATACATCTCAAGCGAAATGTGCCTCAGTTGAGACCAATTTGGAAGCTTGGCAAAATACATCTACCGTCAAGTTAATTACTCAACTGCAGGCTCTTTGATGTGTCTCCCATCTAGAAGTAGGCACGCGAAAGTTCATAGTAAGTGTTATCAATATGGGGCCTACTCTCTATGCCGATAAAGGCACGACCGCGGAGAGAAGATAGAGCGGGAACGAGGGAGAGGTTGACATCTTCGAAGCCAATCTATTCGAGTCTCTCACACACTCGGAAATGAGCTACTCGAACCCTGGGAAGTCTCTGTGGTCCCCGATTATCGGAGAACTTGGGTGCACAAAAGTAGATTGAATTCACGTCGAACAGACAGAGCCAGAGATAGAGATGGAGAGAGAGAGCGAGAGAGAGAGAGAGAGAGAGAGAGAGAGAGAGAACATCAGAGAGCCGAGGCAATTTGGTCCTGCCGACGAAATTGCCTTTAATTCAATTGGCTTGTTAAGTGCATCGTTGAGGGTTATCATCAGTGTATAAGTTCCGACTACAAATTATAGACAACGATACTGGTGACTCTGATGGTTTAACGAATTACGTCTAATTGTAAGAGTTAAAAACAGCTCATTTTGTGGATTTTTTAAATAGAAAATCGTGATGATAAATTTCTACAAAAATTGGGTATTTAAAAAAGTATCATCTGAAGAGCACTCTGTAATTTTTGTTGCTTCAAAACATTTCATCGTAATCGATTTACAGCCAATGATGTTTGAGGCGTTTCGAAAACGATGCTTGAGGCTGCGCCCTTCTGAACCAGGTAATGACATAACCTGGTTCAGAAGGGCCTGGTTATAAAATCTATTATATTATAATAGATAGTGTTACAGTATAATATTATAATATATTACAATAGTATACCAGTATGTCCTATAATTAATCGAAGGGATTTCCGAAATATCAAATTTAAAAAAAATGGTGCGTGTGTAAAGTGCGAGGCTTGATTTTTAGAAGAAAAAAATGCGTATGTTTCGTTCATCAAACCGAAAGTATACATCGAAAAAAAATCCTCCGACGGAACACTATATTTTTACATCTAGAAAAAGCTTTAAACATTTCAGGAGGATCGATCCAGTAGTTTTGGAGATATTTTTCTTATCGACTTTGAAAACGTACTTTCAATAAAAATGGGTTTAAAGTTTCGAACGATATTCTGAATGTTCCGACGGGCGTTAAAAAAACAGTCTATACATCTGTCATCCGATTTTCATCCGATCATCTTGAAATTTTCAGGAAACATTTATAAGATGTTATACTGTCAAAATATCTTGGTTGTAAAAAAGTCGAAAAACCACTTTTTTCTTGTGAACCACGTTTTCCGTGTGTAAAAGTCGAAAAACCACTTTTTCATGTGAACCTTAATCGTTCACATGAAAGTAACCAGTGCCATATTGCTATAGTAAGGCATCTCACTTTCACCACTTAAAAACCCTTCATACTAGCAAGGTTGTTGAATGCAGCCGAAACTTACAAGGAAACGTTGCGAGGTCGATTTCTCCGATTTGGTTGAAATTTCGCATGCTTGTAGAATGGATAAAAATAGGCGACACGTATTTCTTTTACATTTGCGAAACCCGATTTTTGAGGGTTAAAACGCACCCTAAAATATTGGGGTGTATCTCGTTTTTCGTCGATAACGTTTCAACGGTACGAGATATGAAAAAAATTCAAATGGCACCAATGTTTATTTTTTCGTGTACTATACATTGGAGATGAGAACGCTAACGCTATCGACGAAAAACGAAAAACACCCCTATTTTTGAGGATGTGTTTCACCCCTTAAAAATCGAGTTCCGCAGATATAAAAAAATACGTGTCGCCTATTTTCGACCATTCTACAAACATGCCAAATTCCGTCGAAATCGGAGAGATCGCCCTCGCAGCCCACCCTTGTTAGAAATTAACGAATACCGAGAACATGCGTGAGAACATTCGGCATAATTTCTAAAAAGGGAGCGAAAGATGATAAAAAAAATCCCCGCGCGCTGCCCTAACGATTTTCCGTAAATTCCACTGTGAAAACTATTTGCGGGGACAAGTCCCGTCAGAGTGAAACCCCAGTCAAAAAAAAAAGCCGCGATCGTCATTCCCGAACTGAGAATCATGAATACAACAGATGCACACCAGAGGGGTCCGATAAGAGTACGTTAAGAGGAAAAAGGGAGAAAAAAGAGAGTTGAAAAAAGGGCAAGGTAGAAGTACGATTAATATATTCGTATGCTCAGAGACGATCCGGAAAATGTCTCGTAAAGCCTTTCCAACCAACGAGTGGGGTGCACTGCATATGGAGCCTCCAGCAGTCCTTCTCGTGTGCTATACTTAACGGCTCGTTCGGCGTCGTCATAAGTTTCGTACCGAATCCTCCACGTCGGCCAATTTCGTGCACGTCGTACTTAGACGACGTTTCCATTTCGCACGCCTGAATAATGGAGGACAGACTTTCCGATTCTTTCACCAAGGCGTAAGAGATGGGTCGGTCGGTTTTTCACATTACCAGGCCGTATAAGCTCACCTCTCGTTCCCTCTTTCGTTTCTCTTTCATATTCTTTAGTACAGAACACGTCGTCCGGTTTTGCGACACAGACCGCTCGCGTATAATACGTTTACAGAAAGTGAGACGGGAAAAGCGGAGATACATCGGGGGCAGAGTGATAAAAAGCACTCGCATTTCTCGGGGTCTGAATTTTTTTTTCACCGACGAAGAAAAGCACCGTTATGAGATAGACGTATACGTATAGAGGCCCGGAAGGGGTTAATGACAAGAAGTGGGGGTGTCATGCCTCGTGCCTCGGGAAAGAGAAAAAAAAGCTGTAGATCATCCCGGAAATAGCACCTCTTATCGCGAAGAGCTTTTCACCTGGCGAGACAGCAGCGGCAACGCAAACTTAGCGTACTCCATTCATTTCTCGTGTACGTGTGTACGTTTCCCGGGCGTTTGTAATAAACGAACACGGGAGCACTGCCGAAAGATTACTTTGTACATTCCTTCACTGCACCCTTATTTTCGTACTACGGCAAACACGTAGCACCTATACAGACATATCCGAATGTGATGAACGATGAACATCGATATTCAAAAGGTAGGACACTATTTTAAGGGGCTAGGTCACAGTAACGGGTATGAAATCATGTGCGAATTTAACAAGTTTCTTTCGTATGAAAAAGTGATTCACGCGTAAAATTAATTACACATCTATTTAGTACACTGCAAATCCAAGTGTGCTATTTGCCACACGTAAGGTATGTAATTTTAGGAATTAACACGTGTAAATGCCATAGGCAACGTAAAACAATGCAGTTTTGTGTGTTACAGAAAATTCAAACACATTTCATGTGTATTTTTGAACACTTGGACCGCGTTAAATTTCAACATATTATTAATGTCTGATTCGAAACATGCAACACGTCATTTAATTTTATGAAATGATGATTTATGAAATATTCTATGCATTCAGTAGATAAGCTGTGATGCATTCAACCAACACCCATGCAGCGTATATAAAGTTATAAAATATCACACCGAATACGCATAGAAACAATACCCTTAAGTGTGTAATGTAAAGCACATTAAGCGAATGCCGAAATTACACAATCGGAAATGTGTAAAAAATGACCAAAAGATT
>OX632359.1:38279791-38319791 GCA_951751655.1 Ophion costatus | reverse complement strand
TATAAGCGAAGCGTTGCGCTACCTGCTCTCACTAAATCGTTGCAACTTGGTCCATTTTCAATAGTGGAAATTGATCATATTTTTCACATATTCTCGAATATCTATACTTTGAGAAAATGCAAAAAAATTGATTTTTTACCCGTGACAGTGGTCTTAATAAAGATTTTTTAGAATTGAATTGATCTCATCTTTTAATGCAATGAATGGATGGATTTATCGCTGATCAGTCGGCAAGGACAACATCGAAAAATCGCCTCAAATGTTGAGCTCCCCTTAAAATCCTTCACGACGAACAATACTGTAGACAAAACAAACATTTGTACATGTATTCGCGGCCCTTGCTATTCGCCGCATTTCGTAAGCGTGTATAATTTCATAGTGTACAATTACAACGAATAATTCGAATACTGCACGAATACGCAGAAGCCCCATAAAGCGCGAAATGCAATTCGCCAAGGAAAATAATATCACTAGCCACGAGGCGAGCGCCAAAGTTGAGTTGAATTTTTAGGAATTGCCACAAAACGGTACATACTTCGTATGAGAGTTTGGGAAGAACTTGAAAGAATTTGTGCAACTTTGAGGTTATGCACGGGAAACGATTTTTTTCTTTCGAAAAAGCTGTTGCCACAGTTTTAAAAGCATACATTCGGCTTCGAATTCCTTTTTTAGCGCGCTTCGTACGATTCTTCTCGATCGAATTTTCAACCGCTGAAACTGAATTTGCAAATTTCACCTTTGAAATGCCATAACTTAGGTAAAGTCTTTTCCTACCAAACTGAAACATTTTTTTCAGAATTTTCCTTATTCAAAGTCTCGCTGCTCCATAAAAAACCAATAAATCCTCAAAGATTCTGCAACGTTTTTTAGCCGAGGATATACTGAGAGAGTATGCAAAAAGTCAGGCACCTGGGTTTTGCCTTTCCTGATGCCCCGAAATCGCAGACATTTCGAAACTTTTCAATCTCTCCGTTTCCATACGCGATGGAAGCTGGGAGCTGAAACCATGGAAATTCTCAGGTACTGTCGGCATTTGCCTACAACGTACGAACCCGGCATGGCAAGTAAAATACGTATTTTTATCTCCGAGTAACGCGACTGCCAACTCCACTTTTCGAATTTTCATGTTTTATTTAGCTGAAGTTGATACTCCGTTGAAACCCATGAAAATGTTTTTCTCTCTCTGCGGTCGTTTTCCACGGAGGTATAGCTGTTCAAAGCAGGTTGGAATTTTGGTGAAAAACTTTAATCTTTCAATTGTTGCGCTTAAGAGGTTACATTTACCTCGAGGCCCGAATAAAATGTCAAAACTCCGTTTTTTTTTTCTGGCAAACAGTTGGCAAAATCGAGATGTACTTATTTTAACACAAATGTACATATATTGAGACTCAAAAAAAGATCACCAAAAAAATCCAAAAAGATAACAAAAATATGGCCACTGGCAGATGATGAAAATTTTTTCATCGTCATTTTTACGTAACTATTAAAAAATGAAGATCGATTTTGGAAAAGTACGATCGTCAACGACCTTCGAATTTTTCTTATCGTATCCCCTTTAAATTTGGAGACCGTCCATCTATTGGTTCTCGAGATATCATGTCCACCCACTTTGAAAACATTGTTTCGAGAAAAACGCTTTTGAGAGAAGACACCACTGTAACTGGCCATTCTCGACCGTTTTCTTTACATTTTTTTAAAGAAAGGAATAAAATACATGGTCAAGAGAACTTTTAAGTTTTATTCGGTGTATATGAAAGTATGGAAAAAATAATAATTAGTTGTCAAAAAAAATACAAACTCGCGGCGCACGAGTCGCTATAGCACTATTGGTTTTCAGCCGACTGGCGCAGCACGCGGTAGAATTGTCGTAAATTTAATCCTGGAACTAAGGGTGAAATATTTTCGTTAATTATATCAATTTTAGCAGTCGAGTACGGGGGAAATTAAAAAATCATCAAAAATAAGAAAATGGCGACGAGTTTGAAAGAAAGTTCGTTTTTTCGGCCATAATTTTCATACCAAAAGTGATATATTTTTTATTATTTTTAATTAGTCGAAAAAAGCGCTCGTACTTGACTGTTGAGCCAATTCAAGAAGCTGCAGTTACAGTTTCAAGTCAATTGGGCGAAAATTGTTCGAATTCTACTGTGTGTCAATAAAAAAAAACACGTTTTTGAGAAAACCATTTTTTTCGTGTAAATTTAAAAAAAATGAAAGTGTACACGAAATAAGTTCAATGTATGCTCAAAAACATGCCTTTTTCCAAATCCCAAAAAATGAAAATGTACACGAAATAAGTTCAATGTATGCTCAAAAACATGCCTTTTTCCAAATCCCAAATAAATAATCCAGCAGACAAAAATTCGACTAGAAGCTGTAGTTTATTCAATTTTTGGAATATTTCAACGAAATATTCCGGGCGTATATCTAAAAGGTGATACTAGCGAAAAAAAATATTTTTGGAAAATCGAATTTTTTCACCCACCTAGGTAGATGTAGCCCCGTAATGTACATCCAAGAAAAGTAATTAGAAATGACCACCTTAAATATCTCCATAAATAATGATTTTTCCCGAAAAAGTTTGTGACCAAAGTTTCATTACTTTAAAGGACATAAATGTTGGTAAACCCTGCTTTATTCTCTGGTAACGATATTAAGCACTTAACTCACACACGCATTTGTGTGTGCATGCGTCTGTGTGTTCGAACGAAAAATCATTTCGTACAGCGTAAATAACTGACTTCATATTTCTCGTTTGCTCATATCAGAGAGTTGTAGGAACGTCTGCACTCTCGGCCGGAAAAAGCGAGGTGGAGAAAGTAAAAGAGAAAGAAAAAAAACAGGAAAAAGTGGAGCGTACGGTAGGAAAATAGTCTATGTGTGTTTCTGGAGTTTTCTTCACGTTTCTGCGGAAAATCGAGAGAGGGTGGTAGGAAAACGAGCTCGCGAAAGAAGAAGCGTGAAGTCCGAGCAAGGAGAAGTGAATAACGCCTTTCACGGTAATATTTCGACAAATTTCGGTGAGAAAGTCTTTTAATCCATTCTTCGGTGTGAGGAAGTTTCAATAAGGAAGGTGAGTTATGCGTCCTCCTAACGACTTTTGCTCTCTGCGATTTTTCTTCGGCTCCAACGTAAACTCGAACTGATCTCTTAGTGTACCTGACTCTCATATATTTCCCCACATATATACACATACATCCTTGTATATCGCTAAGTACGGCAATTTATATGGGAATTCTCCGTCAGAGCCAATAATTTCCTATGCCCTAACAATGCCAATTTCTTATTTGTTTAAGTTGTTCCAAACGCCGTTTTTTTTCTGTAACTCACGTCAAGTGTTACCGAAAACCTGCTCACGGAAATTTCAGATCCTTTTGCAAATGAAACGTATTGTTGTGGATATTGCAATGGTGAAATATGGATTTTTTAAATCTTCGACGATTATTATGTGTCCTTCAAATGCCAGTTGCTCTTGCGTGGATTGCAAGAATATGTCCAGCAATGAAAGTAAGTACTTTATGACCATTTCGTTATTTAACATTTAACATGGTTCCTAAGGCAATTAAAAAAAAAACAAAAAATATTTTTACCATCCATTTTTTAGTTTTTGAAAAATGTTTAAAGAACTTACAAAAAGAACATTTGTGCGAAAATATTGAAATATTCATGAGCCGCTAAATATGGCCGCGAGAAAAAACGGTTGAGGCGGTTGACATGATTGCAAAGCTCCCATTCATCTAGAACAGAAATAAAACGAATTTTTTTTATCAATAAGAATGTGATTAGGGTAGGTACCAAAGAGACAATTTTTTTCAATTGCGACTGTTAAAAAAATTTCTTTTTAGTCCTATTATTTAAAAACTTGAAATTAACAAAAAAATAGTAACAATAATAATGTCGCAGCGCTCGAGGTAGAGATGATAGAGGGATGTGTACTGAAGGGCCATACCAAATGTTACGTCAAGCGGTTGAACAAAACTCTAGATTTTATGTCAACCCGGTTAAAAAGGAGTAGTTTTGAGAAAAATGCGTTACAGTTTTCAGTACAATTCCAGACAACCGCAACTATGTAATTGGTATTTTGGCATGTTATACTTACGTTATATTGATCGGTCATTTCTGC
Source organism: Ophion costatus (assembly GCA_951751655.1). Taxonomy (NCBI): domain Eukaryota; kingdom Metazoa; phylum Arthropoda; class Insecta; order Hymenoptera; family Ichneumonidae; genus Ophion; species Ophion costatus. The sequence goes on along the minus strand of OX632359.1, from coordinate 38,315,668 downwards.
CTCGCAAAGTGTGCCTTTCTCGACTCCGAAATGACGATTTTTTGAACCGCGTTGTTCCCTGCGAGCAGTTCTAGCTGCCTTAGAAGCTTCTCAAGTACGTAGATCCGACTGGTCCATCCTAATCGGCTCTCGATTGTTGGTAAAAATATTGTGAATTTTTGAAAGTTCCTCTTAAGGACATATTCTCAAGAGCATATACTTTAAAAAAATTCCGATTTATCCAAACATCGATTTTTCCAAATTTCTAGACAAGAGTACTGCCTTTTAACTATGCAAACGAAAACAAGATGTGGCCTCGCTCGCCTGTGAATAATAGGGCTTGACCTTCACAGTTCGAGGATAAGGATTTGAAACCCCCCCCCCCTACTCTGATAGAGCTGAAAGTTTGCACAAACCTTCCTTTTAATAATTTAAAACAACCTCTGAAGGAATTTTTGGTGACTCGCAATAGTTTTCGAGATGTTGAATTGTAAAGTTTTTTTTTAAGGGCAGGGTGCCGAAAATCCTCCCCCTCCGATCGAGCTGAAGGTTAACACAAACCTTCCTTTCAATAGTTTAAGACAACCCCTAAAGGGATTTTTGGCGACTCGCAATACTTTTCGAGATATTGAATTTCGAAGTTTTTTTTATCGCGTGCCGAGTATATCTATATCTGCTACGTCTCCGTTCATACGTATATATATTATCGCGCTCTCCTTTTTGTCCATACAAAAATACCCGAACAAATCCAAACCAACCCCAACCAACCTAAACAAAATTACCCGAACAAACCCAAACCAACCCAAACAAATAAACTTAAACAAACCCAACCCCAAAAACTATTGCGTGTCGCCAAGAATCCCCTTAGGGGTTGTCTTAAAATATTAAAAGGAAGGTTTGTGCAAAATTTCAGCTCGATCGGAGGAGGGGAGGGGGGATTTTCGGAACCTTACCCCAGTTCGGGATGGAAATGTCATTATTTACGGGTTTTCGTTTTCTAGTACACGATTTTTTACTGTTGATCTACACAGCCTTATTCCTTCTACTCCTTCACCCTTAACGATCTCTCTCTCTCCATCCCTAAATTCTCATTTTGCACGATTTCCGCATATCCGCGACGATTTCATTCAATTTTGATGTCACCACATTTTCCAACAACTCGTTCGTAAGCTCGTACATGGATGTGTACAGTTATAGTGAATCGACCGCCCGGAGAGGAAAGAGCAGAGATTGGATTGACAAAATCGATAGCCCGTTTTCAAGATGGACAATAAAGGTAACATTGGGTCGTAGATAGCAGAAATTTACGGATACATATATCTATATATATATTCGCAATGTACACGTATATGAGAGAAAAAATGTGCCTCAGGGGCGAATAAAAATCTGCGCTTTGCTTCGGGTCAGCTATACTGAAACTGCAGACGCCGGTACCGGAAAAGTAGAAAGAACGTAATAAAGTTATCTCTCTAGCGATACGATTTACTCGCGATAATAACTCTCGCGTACGATTTTTCCTGGTCACGTGTTCTCGCGGTTATATCGGCAATTTTCCTCGGGGTCGTCGCTAGAATTGCCAATAGGAAACGAAGACGTTCGGGAGTAGGCTACCCCAGTGTGTATATGGGGATAGGGAATTTTAAACCTCTTATTTGTGTGCAAGGAAGGCGATCAGGACGATTGGCTATTGTGGGGACAGTCCTTGGAATAACCTCTACGTAAATATGCTGTTGTCCAAAGGGGATTCCAACGTCATTGGTATTCACATAATGTTGAGTATGGCAAATTTCTTTAGAATCACCATACGTTGTATACATGAGTGTCCAAACTCGGTGTTGTAACCCAACGCACGCAACTCAACGAACCTTTTTCTGGTTTTCTCTTCTTTTTATTTCATCCTCACTTTACTTATTGCACAACATTTTCGACCAGCTAAAAGTTTGCCGTAACGCGAGAGAGAGGGAGAGAGGGAGGGAGAGAGAGAGAGAGAGAGAGAGAGAGAGAGAGAGAGAGAGCGCAAAAGAGGAAACGAAGTAGCGTGTAGTTGATGGAAGGTGCAAAATGCCCCGGCAATGAGTTTTTTTTCGCTTTCTTCACTCGCAACTCGAGCGAGAACCAAACGCGAAACTTTGAGTTGCTTGTGTTTACCTCTTCTGTAATGGGAGAAAAATAATTTCTCCCTTTAGACTCTGCCCTTGTTATTAATTGTTATTAATAGATCTTTAATTTCAAAGAAGGTTTTTACAATTGATGGCTCGTTTTTGCAATATTTTTATCACGGGAGTGACGTGTAAAAAAAAATGTCTTCAATATTGGATAGAGAAAGGATCGGACTTGACACAATTTGTTTAAATTTTAGTCTCAGTTTCGGTCTCGTGGTTCACATATTTGAATAATTGGTCTGAATTCAGTAAAAATGAGCTCGTGAATCGGTAGCCTGCGTGATGTTGTTTTTAGTAACGACGAATGAGCGCAGTTGTTTGCAAACGTCGTTTCAAATGTTTAAAAAAAGAAAAATAGCACGCTCGGCGTCTACTTTCATTTTATTATTTGTTTTATAGCATCCGCGGTAGTTTGCGCAATAGCTGAAGAATGTGCGTTTATAACCCGAAGCTACATGGAACAGTGTGGGTGTTTTTTTTTTTCATTGAAAAAAGTCCATATTAAATACCGCACCAAATTCCTGAGGATCTATGTGCACCATTTTTCAGTACACTGAAGAGGAATTGGACGAATGGAACGTGAACAAAATATACAGCGCCTAAAGAGAGAAAAATATTCGGGCCTTTCGCGAACCGACACACGATTTTTCGAGAACGTGAAAACTAAATATTTCGTTAAAAAATTCTAGGATGTCTTACGCATCACAGAGAAATATTATTGAGTGATGCCAAGCCAAGTCTGACTCATGCTTTGTTGATTATTTTATCAAGAGGTATGAGAATATTTGCTGAACAACGCGATAACCAAAAAAAAGATTTTTCACATTCGACACGATTGTAGATATATGATTGTACTTTGCGTACGATGTGCCTCCTTTCTATGGTGAAATCTACGGATTCTCTTGTGGGAAAACAAAACTTAAGGATGAGCATTAATATGATAAATTGTGAATACAGAAAAAATTCCGCGGACCTTCACATTTTCGACAATCGTAAATCACGAATATGCAGCTTCATGTCCAATAAATTATTGATTTTTATGAAATGAAGATTTTTTCAAGATTTTTATAATAACGGGAAATCAAATTGACAAGGAAGATTGTTCCACGCATGTCAGGAGTAACACGCATTGTTGTACATGGATCCTATCGCATTCTGTACGTTGCATTTTCTAAAAAAAATATATAGATTTATAGAACTCGTTGATCTTAAAAAAGTACAAATCTTTCGTTAAAAAGTATAAATCGCTTGAAAAGGTATATCTTGAAAATCGATATGAATCAGATGATTGAAAATTCACTTTATGGGAGGGACCTTAAGGCGGGGGAAAAATGACTGATTTTCGTGATTGAAAAAAAAAGTTCCGTCACCACTTTAGAGACCTACAGTATATTTTGTTACTACTTTTTGCTGTTACATGGTTTTAAAAAAATTAATCTTCAACAATGGCGGAGGTATGACACGATTTTCCAAAGGGATTGCGGCGGATGTTGTCGAACTGCGTGACACGTAGCACCAGCGGGATTAATTTAAAAAAAAACTAACGGATATTTTTCTTTCATTAAAACTCATACGCAGAATATGAACCAAGAAAAAGAGAGAAATGTTGAAAATCGATGAAATGATACGCTGAGAAACAAAAAGATTGAATTGTCCGAAAAAGGATACGTTTTGCAGTAAAAAAAAACTTTATTTTTTTTTTTAATGTAGGTTCATATTTTAGACAATAAGGTTAGATTTATACCAAATTTCATCAGAATCGGACGAATTTTTTAGCTGTACGTCACGTCAGTTTTGAAAATGCAGTTTAGCAGACCGTGCCATACCTCTGCCATTTTTAAAGATGAATAATATGTAAAAAAAAAACAATACCACGTAACAGCCAAAAGCACTAACAAAGCATACCCTGAGTCTTAAGAATGGTGAAGAAATATTTCCTTAAGAGTCATAAAAATCAGCAAATTGTTTCCTTTTTTTTTTTTAGTTTTAAGGCTTTCACGGCTCTTCAAATTGTTTCCTTGCCTAAACATATCTTAACAATTCCTCCGGCTAATAATCCTTTTTTATCTATTTCACTGCACTGTGACATCATATCGCCATACACGTATACACGAGTTTTTTCTCTTGACTTTTCACATATTTTCGATTCGAACGTGGTAAGAATTCTGAAATAATGTTCATCGAGGAACAGTGCAGAATCTAATCGGACCCCAATAAGGACTCCCTGTGTGCGGTATCCCTGACGAATCCCTATAGAGATATAGGTGAAACCCAGTGAATGTGTGCACGGACAGTAGCAACAATAAGCAGATGACAAGGGAGTATTCGGAGGCTCTGGAAGGCCGATAACCCGATAGTCATTAATTTGCATCTTGGAATGTGGCTCACGATCTCGATCTTTATGCAAATAGGAAGAGCTACAGGGATACCTAAGTAACCGTCTCGACGATTTTCCCAGAGAGAACCTCGATCTCTACCATTGCAATTTCAAACTTCTTTCCCCCGTCTCTTCATGTTTGTCTTTTCTTCGGCAGCCGCCACCTAATCCCTTTGCCCCTAAAGAATTCTACGGTGCACTTCAAACGACCGCACCATCGAATTACAATTAAAACGAATTAATCAACCATCAAAAACGGACAAAAAATCGACGATTTTTTCTTATCGACGCAAGCTGAAAGTTGGTTGAAAATGTTGGAGAAAATGAGAAAAAAAAACCTAACGTTGTACGAACTGTTGGAAATAACCTCGATATCCTGTACAGTGACGAACTTGCCGAAACATCCAAAGCCAGGCACAAAAGTGACTATGGCAGCGTTCATAAAGGTCTCTCGATGTTTGATTTTCTCGGGTTACTCGATCGGCCACGGTGCGCGAAATTGGCCGGCGACCCCCCTTACCGTTCAACCACCCGGACCATCTCTGGCCCCACGGGTTTTGTCGATTCCACGCGAGCAACACGACCGACGCAAGTGGTTTTTCAAACGGGAGTAGAAACCGTTTCAGCGGCTCGTACGTACTTCTACGTATTTCACGTCGCCTGTCAAATACGAAAGATCAATATGAAAATGCAAATGTAGTTATCGAACGATACCGCAACGTACTTCGATCCGATAAAAAAAGAAACAACATCCGTACGTGTAAAATATTCATAGCAGATTATTCCTCATCACCGTTATGTCTTCCAATCATCGGAAAATGGATCTCTAGAAATTGGAAACATGCAAAATCTCACCACATGTGGCTCGTGGAAGATATTTGAGCTTTTCGTCCTCATCCGAGATAGAGGGCAACGGCAAAAAAGACTTTGTATCAGCGTGTAGGGATTGGAGGACTTTCCGTGCACGGCGAAGCCTCCGTATATCCGAAGGAAAAAAGTACCAGAAAAGGGTAACCGTTGATTATTGAGGTTGAAGGCGGAGGGTGCGTGGGAAAAGCTCGGTATGGGCGATGGCAGGTATTAAAACGTTTGTCAGCCAGAGGAATATCAGCCAGTCGTTGTAACGGTTGGCGATATGGAGGGAGAAGAACAGGAAAAGCCGTACACTTATTAGCGCGAGCCCTCTCTATATGCATGGCGCTTGGCCAACTTAGTTACGAAGCTGCGAGGTAAACTCGAAACGTTCTGTGCTCACAAGCCCCGAAAGCCCAGCTATGCATACCTAGTACTCGCGGAACAACCCGAGAGCATCTAACGGATTCTCGTAATGCCATAATATCGTCTCCGAATGTGGGTGGAATATCTTTCGGACGTGTCGAAGAAACGGCTGGAAAGAACGTCTCTTGATGAAGAATGACGCTGCTTGTTCAAATGCTTGACTGCGAATGACATATGTAATCGACACTGGTAGACGAGCGATCAGGGTTTGGCGGTCCGTCGAGATGAGCAACGTTGTGCAGGGCCGATACTCGGAGCGGTGACCACTCATTGTCAGACAGGAAAAATAGCGGACATATGGATAGTCTTCTGCCGTTGAATGTTCCGGATCTAGTAACTGCAGCCATAAACCCAAGTGCCTTCACATACGAGTAATTGACAAGAAAAATTGACGTTCAGGTGAAAAAATCAATTGCGGAAACTGCGTGACACGGAAACGAAGAATCTTTGAAGAATCTTTCCATATTTCGAAAATCCGATGAACTCTACTTTTTCCGAAAAACAAATCTCTGTGATTCATCAATTATCTTTTTACAAATAAATATAGGTCTTTCTGAAATTGCCCGTTCTGAACACGGAGAACTATGCAGGGATTCGGGTTGAAACGAATTGCGCGGAATCTCCGGACGTTGAAGACGCATGATGCATATTTGCAGCAATGATAAAAATATTTCACTCTTAATTGAAACATCTCTTTCGTGTACATGCTCCGCGTACACGAAAATGATAGATTAAAGCCATAAGGCTGCGGAGTAGCAGAGTGCGGGGGCGAGGAACGAAGGAGGGGTGAGCCATTAAGGGAGTGGGTGCGGGTGGTAACGTTGCTTGGGACTGCGGAGCGCGGTAGCTGGCAATTGCCTTCTCGGCAAGACGTGAAATTAATGTTACCGTGGATCTTAAATTGTAGACTCTTGCGGGAATCCCGGTGCATCTAACGGGGGAGCGAGAGAAGATTTCACGAGGAAAAGGGTGAAGAGTAAACCATCCAGAAGTCAGAGAATCCCAATGCAGAGATGTCGTGTTTCCAAAGGGATAGACCGATTACGAATCGTGCAAGGATATAAGGAACGAACAATAAAAGCAATAGGGAAAAATAGTCATCGTTTTATGGATTCTTTTAAGCTTTAGTAAGGGTTAAACATGGATGTGGTACTTACGTGGTACTTGATAATTCTTTAGATAAGTGACTTCCGAAAATCGAACGTTAAACTTTTTTTTTGCCACTTACTCATTAATTAGGTTACAAATGATGATATTCAGTAGGGGAAGCTGAAATTCACCCCCCCCCCCCCCCCCCATAGAAAGTTGTAGCGTTTTAAAGTACGCGGAAACACGTGATAAAGTAGGGCATTTTTTTATCATTTCACCGCCTATATTGGGTTTGGTTGGGTTTTTGAAAAATTCGAAATTATGTTTGACGATCTTTTGCTCATAAAAAATTTGTTGATGAAAAATGTCAGCTTCCCCCGACTGAATATTATCATGTATAACCCGATAAATGAGAAAATAGCAACAACAAAAAATCGGAAAGGTCACTTATCCAAAGAATTGCCAAAGTTTTTTACGTTTCCGAACATTTAAATGGAAAATACAATGAAACCACTGTTTAAATTAAAATAAAAAAATTTGAGATAAACCGGAATTTTTAATATGGTAAAACAAGCGATAATGTTCTCATGAGGATCTTTTAAATTATTTGGCGTCCGTTTTTTACTTTTTCAAAGTTTTTAAAAGTTCATTTTATCTATAGTAAGGTTTAAACATGGATATGTATATTTTCATGTGAATGACTGTGCTTTGAGTAAACTGTACACCGCAGGCACCAATTTACCACAATTTCAGTGAATAACGAAAGGAAAAATTAAGTGCTTCGCTCGCCTTCCTCTTTCTCTGAGTTCCTCGCGGATCCTCATTAAGAGGATATGGTAACAGATGCCACTGGTAATTACACGAGAATCAGAGATTCACCCCGTACTGGGAAAAAAAAGAATTCATTTTTCCATATTCTTCCCTTTAACTTTGATATAGAAATATTAATAGTGTAGTGCTCTCACTAGATCGTCTGTAACTTGTTCAATTTCCAATAATTCATCCCTTCGTTGACACACTTATATTTGACCATGATTTCGACACACTGGGTCAATTTGACCCGGATGGTACTTCATCCATCCGCTATTAACAACCCTTCGGTCGGTTCATATCGAAAAAAAACTCAGGGATGCATTTGAAACATTGATGAACATACCTGCTTAATTGAAATTAGTTAAGGCCTTAGGTACAGTAACGGGTATGAAATCATGTGCGAATTTAACAATTTTTTTCGTATGAAAAAGTGATTGGCCCATAAAATTAATTACACATCTATTTATTATGAATATCAAGCTGTTTGAGGATATATATTTTTTTTTTCGATGTACATAATGGCCGACTACTCGAAACTTCTCGAAACAGCTTTTTCCAATTGGCATGACAACTAACTTCAACAATTTTCACTCGATTTACTTCAAATGTAAAAGTGATGTTCCTAATTGCATTTCGCAGAGAAGTACGTACGGAATTTTTGGTTAATCGAAAACTTTTCATTTTATGAGCAGCTTATGACCAGTTATAACGAAATTTTTCACTGAAAATTCAGTTCTTAAGTTCAAATACCTACAAATTTGGAATAAAACAATATTTTTGAAATTTCCTACGTACTTCTCTAGGTATTCTAATGTAGATTGACGAGAATTTGTTTTTTGTCCTAGGTCAAAAATTGTGGATGCTAAATGTCACGCCGCGGAGCGCCTATAAAAAAGATAACAAAAGAAAATATTAGTAGTCGGCCATTCTGTACATCGAAAAAAAATATATATATATATTTTCTAACAACTTGATATTCATACTAAATAGATGTAATTCATTTTATGAGTGAATCGCTTTTTCACACGAAAAAAAATTGTCCAATTCGCACATGACTTTATACCCGTAACTGTGGCCTATAAGGTCTTGAGTACAAAATTAAATAGTTTGAAAAAATTATTTAAAACTTTTCAATTCTGTAAAAGTGAGCATTATATGTCAAATTTGTCCTGATCAAAATGCCCCAATGTGCAGGGTTAACTCGATTTTTTCGCATACTCATGAATATGGATACTTCGATAAAATACAAGAAAAAAATCGATTTTTCTCCGGTCACAATGCGAATTCCCTGAATCTTTTTCCGCTCTCCCTTCTCCCTATCGGTCTCTTCGCCTCGAGAACCGTTCTTTGAAAATGATGAAAAATGATGAGAACGTCAACGTTGGACTCTCCAACAAAATGCCAAGAAAGGATGCTACATATTTATGTTCGATTAAACGGATTATAAATATAAGTCGGCTGCTTTATTCTGTACTTATCGAGACGAGAAATCTGGAGTAGCCAAACACTTAATATATCTGCGATCTACTCGGCGTAGTTCGCATATAGTCCCACGATGCCAGTGGTGTTCCGTCCATAGTTCCATGGTCGTTGTATCTCCGGGCTCTCTTAAAAAGTTTCCGTTCACCTCCCTCAACTCGTGGATTCGAGAAAATTTTTTGCACGTGTGTGCGTCAGTGAGGGAGTTGCACAGGGGACGTGGAAAACCCATCGAGAGGATCATACCGGGCCACTCTCGGAACTTCGACTTGGCATGAAGCGACGCAAAAAAAAGCCTTATCTCCCGTGACCCGGCGCTTTTTTTCACCTTGCGCGCTTTTATTTTTCGAGCTTTTTTTTGCCGTCTCCAAGTAGTTGGTACTTCCTCCCTCCCACGGCCCTATGTCGCCCTCTCCTCTCTCTCTCTCTCTCTCTCTCTCTCTCTCTCTCTCTCTGTCTCTCTCTCTCTCTTCCACCCTTGCCTACCCTCTCCACCTTCGCAAGCTCGCCCCTTTCTTCTCCACCTCGAGCAGAAACCCGGGCCACTTTAACTCGGAAACTAATTACAGCCGAGGCGTAAGAGAGTTTTTGCACCTCCTGCGGAGAGTGGAGAGACTCGCTGGGACGTCCCGATGAATTCTACATTTTTCCTCCACCCCCTCCCCCCTCCAACCCCTCCTGCCATCCTCTTAACCCCCTTAGTTCTCTTTTCTCCTTTTTGTACCAGTTTAGGAGACTCACTTGCGGGCCACCCTATTCATCGGAGAATCGATCCCTCCCGCCCACCCTTGCGAAGCATCGATCTCCCGAGACTTTCGAATCAACTTTGCCGCGTACCTGTTATCGCGGATTATACGGTGGAAGCCGGCAGCTCATTAATAATACGCCACATAACTGAGAAGAATTGATTTATCAGATCTCAAGTAAATTTCGTTTTCAACTAACTGTGCTAATTGCTTAAACGAGAAAGCTTTATTCCAATCAACGCTGATTCGAATATTTATGAGACCTGTCATTGGTCATTTATTGAAGTGTTCGCACAAATGGAGAAACTCGGCAGTGAAAAAAGGTCTGTTCGAACGTTAGCCGATGTTTAAATTGAAATGAAATAAAAATGAAATTGGCCTCGTCGAGATTTTCTTATTGGGGTCGTGCAGTCTGAAGGCCGTTTTTTAATGCTTTTTTGAGGAATTTTTTTTTTGACAAACCATTAAAACGAAATAATTTATAATCTGTATATCACTTTTATTAACATTTAAACAAACTTTGTGAATTTTTTGAAGTCATTGTATAGAATATAGTCGGACATACACTGCCCAACAGGAACACATATATGAAAACAGGTGCCCCACTGCTGCCATGATTCCGGCCGTTCTGCTTATTTGAAATTAAAAAAAACCAAACGCAATTTCAATCGTGAGAATTGAAACTCTACATGGAACTGAAATAAAGTTAGAATTCCAAAAAATAATTTTATTTACGCTTTAAAAAAAAATTACATTTTTCGTACTTTTTTGGGGTCTATATAGTTGATAAAAAGAAAACTAACGAAGCAATCTTAATTACTTTAGCTTAACTTGTAGTTATATATGTACTAAAGATGCTGTATAAATTTGAGTAGAATCATTCAAATAGTTGTTGAGTTATCATGGCAGCATTTTGAAAAAATCGTAACCGTAATCACTCCGTATACCTGCTCCGGTTTATGGCTGTAACTTTTCAACGGCTTCAAATTCCGAAAAATTCTTTCACCCACATCTTCTATACATGTTTTATATGTGATTTATGAAGAAAAAAGATCGATTTTTTTTATCTGACACACTAGACGACCCCCTTAACTCAAATCGTCCGATATTATGGTCGATGCTATAGAATCGCGGGATCGTTTTCAGTGCGGGCATACGAAGTAAATTCGTCGGGATCGTCGAGTAATCACTCATATTTTATTATTATCGTCATTTTTTTATGAGACATCGAAGTGAAAGAGAGAACCCAATTAAATTCATCTGAATTCAGGATTTTTGGAAGTTATTATTCGTTTCTATACAAAAATACTGCAATAATTCACGAAAAAAAGAAATATTAATATTTGATTTCTTTTCTTACATTATATTAGTAGGATTTTTCTGTATCGCGCACGAGGGATGTGAGAACGCAGCGAAGTTCGTTTGCATATTTTCATTTTGTTGATGTTCAACGAGGTATTCTAGTCTAGAGGCCTAAATTTCGGACGTTTTTCGGGCTTGATAATATATATACTTAGTCTTTTTATTGATGCTTCAAGAACGTACAAAAAAAGTGTGAAAAAAAATTTTAATGGAAAGGGTTGCGGGCTTCTAAATGTAGGTATGAAAAAAAATTGTCGAGGCGGTTGATACGATTCCGAAGTTCCCATTCATTTGAAACAGAAATAGAACCAATGTTCTTTATCAGTAAGAATGGCATTAAGGCAGATACCAAAGAGACAAAAAATGTAATTGTGACTGCCGGAAAAAAAGGTCATTTTTCTCCCCATTTAAATTAAAAGTTAAACCAATTTTCAAATAGTAATAATAACAACTTCGCAGTACCCAAAGTAAGGAACATAGAGGGATATACACTGAATAGAACTCGAAATTTGATGTCAACCAGGTTGAAGAAAGTAGTTTCGAGAAAAACGCCATTAATTTTTTTTATTACAATTTCAGACATCTGCAACTATCTAACAAGGAACATCCCTCAGGTGACACTCTTCGATTTTGTTGAAATTTGGATATGTTATAAAGCACCGAAAAGTAAGCGATACGTATATTTTTGTCGGCGGAAAAACGATTTTAAGGGGTGAAACCACCCCTCGAAGAAAGGCATCTCTAGGGGTATGTAGCAGTTTCATACACAAGGAGTTCACCGATCTTAATGAAACGAAAACGAAAATTCCTCCAATCCGAAGCAATGGAAAATCCACTATAGTGACATTGCAAAAAAATTAAGGGTTGAACCACCCTCGAGATGCCTTTTTTTGAAGGGTGGTTTCATCCGTTTAAACCGTTTTTCCGCCGATAAAAAAAATACGTATCGCTTACTTTTCGGTGCTTTATAACATATCCAAAGTTCAATAAAATCGAAGGGTGTCACCCAAAGAATGTTCCTTGATAAAGGCATTTTATACTTACGTTATATTGATCGACCATTCTTGCCTCATAAAGTCTGCCCTTCTAGACTTCGGAACGATGATTTTCCGAAGTTCGTTCTTCTCTGCGAGCGGTTGTAGCGACCTTAGAAGCTTCTGAAGTTCGTAGTTCCGACAGGACAATCCTATTCTGATCCCCTTTCACATCGTTGTATCCATGTAAATATTGGGAATTCCGAAATTCCGTTTCGTGGATATATTCTTATTAGTCTATACTTCAAGAAAATACGAAAAACTCTGTTCTTTCAAATTTGTCGACTAGAATACTGCTTTAATAAATAACCAGCTCTTCCGTGATGATATAAAATATATCTCAGTAAAAATTAGCCGAGTAAATAAGGTTGATAAAATTGCTCCAAGTTGTTTCCAATTGAATGAGTACGTATACCGAAAAATAGTCGTGTTCATTAGGGGATACTTCAATGACTTTTTCACTGCGATCTTCGCTCGAAAACTGGATCTCGAGTGTAGCAAGTACTCGCTTTACATATCCGTCTATAGGTGCAAACTGGTGTGACGTACGTCATATCACGATCTCTTTCACACGCGACTGCTCTAGATCCAGCCCCAGCAAGCGACGTAACGTCACCTTCTTGTCACTCTTCCACCATTTTCATTTGCAGTGCATCTCAACATGCGGTGTATAAAAAGAAAGTTAGGTTAGACTAGCGAAGTGAGGTTAGAGTGATAGGGAAGGGTTCATTTGGGAATGTTAATACAGTAGAACGTCGATTATCCGAACGTCAGTTATCCGAATGATGATTTGGGTTACCCAAAATATCAATTATCCAAACAATAATTTGTTAAATGTTTCTCATCGTATCTTCTGTAAATTGCGAAACGATCCATCAAGTGCATGGTTCCCACAATATCATGTCCACTGACTTTGAAACTGTCCACTGTTTCGCGAAAAACGCGTTTAAAAATGTCACATATATTCAATCGCTTAAAATGAGATTTCACTCTACATCACTCATTCTATATAATTCATAACTCATTCTATAATATTCATAAAAAAAAACAATTCTTTCCTTAATCGTCGCATCCATCGTGTCCGCAGACGAAAATTCTAAATTGTTCATTGCAATAACGACTTCAAGAATGATTCTAGAGGAAAGACCAGGGTTGTAAAAATGATTATATGAAATTATGTCGCGATGAAGAAGAAAAAGGTTTCGTGTTTGCTCAAATAACAACTGCGACTCGAACTGTGAAGCGAAATAACTTTGTCCCGAAGCGAAAACCCGAATTTTTGTCCAAAGAGATTTTTATCACAGAACATTGTGTATTTCGATATTCTCGTACGTGTGTGCGTTCCATCCTACCGTGCCCGCTTACGCTTTTTATTTTTTCGGATTGTTATGCTACGCTTTTATGATTTTTTTTTTCATTACGTTCCATGCTCGCAATAGAATGTTCCCTGGGTGTGGTACGTCTGATATATGCTGCTATGTGTACTCCATCGGGAATTTCGTGATACGGGGAGTACATCACAACGCCGATTTTGTGACGTATTTGTTTTTTTTTTAGACTCCCGTTTCGCCGCGGGCCTCCAACCGAGAACTCCTATTTCCGCCCTATACGCGTGCTTTTTTATTTCGCCTGCTTACCCGAGGGATGATAATGTATTTTTTTGCTACACGCACACACACATATACACACGCGCGCGCGCACGTTTGTGTGGATGTGTATTTAGTGCCCGTATATAGTAAACAGTCAATGCTACATGCTCCGATAATCTGACACTATCAAAATAAAAAGTGTGAGGTAAAACAACGTAATTCGAAAAAGTGTGCATACGAGGTATTTTTTGAGGCGTTAAGTCTGAGTAGAAAAATATGTCAACCATTTTTTTATAGGCTTAAATGATTTATCAACCTCATGATAATAATATACGAAAGGATTTCTCCATGCTATGTATATGAACACGATGAAAAAGCGGTTGTATACAGAAATCAATGCAGAGTTCGATGTAGACAAGATGATCATACGTACCTATAGCTTAAAAGTACCTTCAGCTACTTTTTAAATATAGAGTCGCTACGTACGCGACATTTTTATTTTTTATATTTCGATCTCCTTTTTCGAAGCTCATCCGAGCACTCTCAGATGCACGAAACAGTCCAGGCGATAGAAGCACCAATTTAAAGTCATTCAGTCCAGTCGTTGTACAAAAAAATATACAACGACCTGACAACTGCAGACCCACTATCAAATGGAGGATATCCATTATGGACGATAATTAGTATGGACGATAGCTCCTAAATCAGTTTATAAACTTTAAGCGTCGTTTTCTCGAAATCACGTTTCTGAGATAGGGAGGGCGACTCATTCGTGCAATTTTCATACGAATGACTTGAAATTTTAACTTTTGCTTCTTAGATAGATTATCTAACGAAGTAGACACTATTTTTACGATTCATTAACAATTCTTTTTTTTTGTAAATAAATTACGGCTAATTTTTTAGCGAAAAACAAAAATAATATCCCAAACGATGGCATTTTTTCGAAAAAAAAAACGTATTGTTAATCATCGTGTGTACTTCTCTAGCAAAAGTAATGTAAACGACAATTTTTTCTTTCTAGGTGCTAATCTATAAAAGTTCTGCTTCCTTCCGCTGAGCACTAAAAAAGCTCTTACAATTAGTAGAACTATGGCTCAGCCCTCATCTTGCATTTTTTTGACAGTCAATTTTTCTTTGTATACGTTAATATACGAAGAATTAACTCCCTAAATCGCATTTTGACTGCGTTTTTAGTATTCCCAAAAAAAATCCCAAAAGCGTCACTTTTCCGTGATCCACGTAGATGCAACGCCAATCAGCATCTATTTCTATATACTTGGTAATCGAAATATGCTCAGCATAACAACTTTCAAGGAAGGATCGGTCATCCGCCACCACGAACTTTATGAAAATTTGGTACCGGTCATTACTCAATTGCAAATGACAAAGCAGATTTGCATCGATTTTTTTAAACTCACAAAACCTGTCTCCGAGGAAATTCAACGAAGTAACGAATGATAGGAAACATTTAGTCAAGTTTGACAACGGAAAAACAAATTTAAAATGGCCAGCTTTTTTCTTCTACTGACAATCAACAACAACTCCTCAGGGAATGAAAATTCTGCTGGAACTTTTTGTGCGAGAATTCTGATATATTTGACAATATAGCAAAGCGTGCTCGTCTCCGAATAGGTTCAAACAGAAATATACCTGACACCCCGCCTTTCTCATTTTTATTATGCATTGATCTTTTTATGTCGATTATTTGTAGAATGAGTAATTTAATGGCTCGATGCATCGAAAGTATCGAGCAGGAAGAGTCTCGACGCCAAGCTATATAGCCATACATCGTGAGCTCTCGAATCCACAATAAGAACGATATATATATCGTTCTTATTGTTGATTCGATATATATAACATACTATATATATATATACACACACACATAGCATGGAAATGGATTCTTCCGATTGAACGGATCGGAATTAAAGCAATCTCAGTGGCGAGGATTTAAATAATTAAAAAAACTATATGGGTCCTTCCACAGTGGAACCTTTTATGTTGGGCGGAAGCTTACCGTATCTACTGCAGACCTACTACATTAGTATCTGCTACGCTTGCAAAAATACGAACGAGGACCTTCTAAAATTATTCCTCTGCTGTCCTTCTCGATAGTTTCTTTTTAACTTGCTCTCTCTCTCTCTCTCTCTCTCTCTCTCTCTCTCTCTCTCTCGCGCTCTCTCTCTTTCTCCGCTCTCTCTCTCTCTCTCTGTCTCTTGCTCTGATACTCGGGATTCTACAGGAAAAAAGTTTAGCGAAAAGGTCGAAGGAGCATCTCCGATTCATTGAATTATTCGCAAGGGCTCCTCGTCTGTATCTCAAATTTCTGATTCGATTCAGCGATGGAGTAGCTGTGATTTATTGGAAAATCCAATTTACTCTCGACTCTGTATTTCCCGTCGTAATGCATTTTCCAAGTGCAAGAGTTACAAAGCGATCTAATAAAAAATTATTCTCCATCTTAGTGCACACAGGTTTCGATGAGGGCTGTTCGGCAGAAATAGCTTTCATAAGTGAGAAAAAATGTAAGAATGAACAACGTGATGTGACGGGGTTTAAATATTTTTATAACTATGTGTTTATTACTATATTTATTTGATGAAATGTATCGTGTAGAAATGTTAAAACGTCCTAAATACTTATGCGTGATTTCTCAATTTACTTGACAAGCAACATCACTTTAGGAGTGTTGGGTCAAGTGAGGGTTTGTGTTTTTTTCTTCGTAGAACCTCAGAAATATTGCGTACGAGGTATGGATTAATTCTCCAGGTGCATTTTTTCATAAAACATTAGAGGGCAAAATTATGCATTTTCATATTTTTATTACGTAAATAAGAAAATTTTTTAGGTTACTAGCAACTTCAGAAAGCATAACATCGTTGATTATTATGAAAAAAAAAAAAATCGTCAGCGAATGTTTCATACAACTCAGAATGAAACTTTGAGTCATTTATAATCATGTCTATTTATGTTGCAAGATTATTTATTATTATACCATTCATTAATATTTAATGTTGCCGAAATACGGCAACTTCGCGGATATTGAGGTTGCCAGCAATGCTCTTTATTCACTAGCTAAGATTCGTAATCTTCCAACAAACCTAGATGGTTCAGTATTGAATATATATATATATGGTTTACAATCAGCAAGATGTAGTTTTTTCGAAACGTTTGCAAAGGTCTATTTTGCGTTAATCCGTTGTTCGAAATAGTTTATCTTGGTGTTGAATAGACAAAAAATATTACTTCATACGCAGTTGAACGTCTTGCCCATCCAACCGCACGTAAAATTATATATATTAAACTATTTTTTATCTCTGGTGTTTTGGGGTGAAAAAAACTTCGAAGAATTCGTAAAGACTCAGTATAGTCTAGTCAATAACGCATATTTTCTTCAACTTCAACTTTAATCTTGGATTGTGGCTACCTCAAACTTCCTCAACTGTCCGCTTTCGATCTTGTTGAAACTCATATATGTGATGGAGCATTGATAAATATTGGATACGTAACTTTTTTTATCCGCGAAAAAACGGTTTCAAGGGTGGAAACCACCCCTCGAAGAAAGGCGTGTCGAGGGGTGATTTTGCATTTTCACCCTAGTTTAATAGTTTTCAATGCTTTATCACATATATGGGTTTGAACAAAAAACGAAGGTGGATACTTAAGTGATAGTCCTCGCGATTCTTTTCTCTCGATATTATAATGTTACCTAATTATAAACAGAAATAATATTATCGAATCGACCGACACGTTTTTTTACATTCATCCATCGATCTGGTAATTTGCAGTTACGCTTATGGTGGAGTTGCAATGGAATTGCAGGTTCAAAGGTTCGTTTGTTAAAATCCGTGAGCAAGCGATACGTACAGGCTGCGTAAGGACCTTCGTGTGCTGTAAATTATAAACGTCCCACTTATGAGAATGAGGGATTAGCGGAGAGTTACTCGAATGACCGAGGAAATTTCCATTCCGACAAATGAAATAATAAAACGAAGCACCAAAAGAAAAAGATGACTTCGAGTGCAGGAAAGGATCGTCTGCCTTCTGGATTATATCAGTAGTAAATGAAATAGTAAATTTATTCTATTATCTCGAGATCCACGGAAAAGGTAAGGAGAACAGAGGGGGGATGGGGGCAAGGGCGTTATCTGGACTATCTTGACGCTTTCCTTACTGCTCGAAGTACCAAAGTATTTTCCGCGAGATCCTCAATTTTCTCTGAGTGTACACATGCGCACGGTACGTCCGTGTATCGTACCGGAAGTGAATGCAGATATTCCTTCCTACCCCCCTACTGGCTTTCATTTGTATCTGAGCTATGGAACAGAAAAAAAAAAGAAAAACTGCCATTGGCACGTCCCTGAAGACGTTGCCAGTCGCGTTATCTCAAACTCGTTAAAATCCCTTCGAGGCTCGTAAGGGATTTTCCGTATTTTGGTTTCGACGTTCATTCCTGCGATAACTTTACTTCAGGGACGGTCACGGTTACAATGTGACAGCCGTTGCAACATTTTGATAACGCTATACTGCTGATAAGTCGAGTTCACAGAAGGAGTACCTTACATTTTTATTCAAATAATTATGTATCGTTTTTCGTAAACGACTAATCCTGCTCAGATTTGGACGTTCAAAGGACTTCGCAAAGAATGTCAATCTCGTAAAATATAAAATTTTACGTGTTTCATAAAATAAAATTTTACGTGTTTTATAAAATAAAATTTTATTAGTACAATAAAATTAACTACTTATCTTAATTATAATAATTAATTAATTTGATTTAATTAATTTAATTAATTCAATTAAAATTGAAGTAACATTTCACGATTTTTCAAAAGCATTTGTAGGGACTCCTCCTTGGCTCTGCAAGCAGAGCTGGCTTTTCGACTCCCACCGTCGTTCGATATTCGCGAAAGGAAACGTCTAAGCCTAGGGATTATAATGACGTGAGTCGATAAGCGTAAGGACAAAAAATCTTGCTATTAACTTGTCGTCGTAGCTCCGGGAGTTGTTGTTCGACAGTTTTCGCGAGGGACAACGGGACAGCGAAGGGCGGAGGTGAGAATAAAGAAAAAGACTGACAAGAAGAAAAATGGTTAACGTCGCAAGGCGGAAGCTTCTTCAGCTTCGCAAGAGGGCGAAAGAATAGAAAGTACGAAAAATACAAAGACGGTGAGAAGAAAAGGGAAGTCTAGGAGAAGGGAATAAACCACACACCCACACGTATATAACGAGAAAAAATGTCTCAAGGAATATTGGATAGAGGGAGAAAACAAAAGGTCTTTAATTTCAAAAGAACAAAAAGGGTTACCATCGCACCCATCCCACTTTCCGTCGTAGATCTGGTTACTGTCTGTCCACCTGTCTGTCCGTTTCTTTTCCTCTTCCTCCTGCCTTTTGACCCGATATTATTTACCCCTTTGCAGTTTTTTGCAAAGTCCCAAGAGTGAGTCCAACGACGTTGCATCGTGTGAATCTCATTCCTCCATTATACGAGACTCTCAATACGCGCAGATACACGGAAATCTCACACTATTGTACATGCAATAAAATAACACGTTGTATATTCAATTGCCATTGGGGAATTGGCGATTCAACCAAAAATTGGGAATTGCATACCCACTTGATTCTCATTAACGAATTTTTTTTTCGATGCTCGATCGACGAAGTCATGATAACGTTGTAAGGGCGAAATGCAACGACCTGGAGCCCTTCGACACGTTCATGCACGTGTATAATATATAATGCGAGAGTGCGAAATATTCTAGTTCGAATTCGCGGTTATGAGATCTAGAATGCGATATATTCTAGTCCGGGTAAGAACTATAGACGTGCTGGCTATACTATAAAAAATTGCGCGAAATCCGTCCAATAGTTTTTTTAGATACCATGGAAGCCAATTTGAAAATACAGTTTTGAGAAAAACGCGTTTAGAAGTTCACGTATGATTTGCACAAGGAAAATGTTGACTCACCCTCAGTCTGCTATGCCGGGTCCATATAGTACACAATTATAGACAATCAAGATATTAATCTTTGGTCTAAGAAAAACCTTCGAAACAAGCACTCATGATTAGAACTGCAGCCTCAAAGAATTTTCTCCCACATTTGAACATTCTTTCTGGCTGCATGAAGCGCGAACGCCCGTTCATTAGACACAAAACGAATGTAAGTCATCCAAGTGATTTAAGTTTCACAGCTTCGTCGAATCAATCCTCTGAACATGCCTTCCAGTTCGGCTAAATGGGAAGTCGGCAAAAAGACATCATTTTCCCGATGCATTCTGCGGACACCATTCACTATTTTCCTCTCTCCCTCTTTCTTCTTGTATATCTGGTCAGCATCGCTAGGACGACTGAAAAATGTCTTCGATCTTGCCCGGTCAAACCGGCAAACTGGGAATGCGAGCCAATCCATATTGAGTTTTTTCTTTCCGTCCAGTTCTGATCTAGAAAAGTGGTGCGACACGTCAATATGTAGGAGAGATTCAGGAACGTTCCCGCGAGTGTACTATGGACACCGATCACGAAAATGAGCCGGCATTGGATAGAGAGATTCTGTAGTCGATCGGGTCGATTCGTCAGGGACGACGTGAAATAAAGTTCGAATTCGCGAGTGCCAGCAACGGGAAGACCGAGTTAGCTATGAGGCTCCCACATGGTCAACCCCTAACCATTGACTTTTTCACCCGGTTTCTCACTCACTCCTAACCTGCGCGAACAATGAGCTCCGACCTCCTAACGGTTCGTCTCTCACGATCCTTTCCCTCTCGGTTTTATTCGTCTCGGCTCGTTACTGTCATATAGATATATGTGTGCGCAGATGATAAAGACTTCTGAAACCGCTGTAGGTTCACCGCTGAGGGAAAAAAGTGAGAGAAAGACAGTGGGAGAGACTCCGTTATTTTCTTCCGGCTTTGTGGAAAATACTTGGAATTGTGAGGGGAAAAAATGTCGAGCACCGCACCATTCACAGAGAAGAACGACCCAGCGCTCTTGAGAGCACACTTTCCGGGTAACTATGTCCTACCCACCGCAGAGGGTTCCACACGATATACTGAATAACTTTGAAATTCTTATTTTCCATAGCGTGCATTATTCGCGAATAATATGAATAATCTAGCAACTGGCATGGCGGTACAGAATGGCAAGGTATAAACGCTGAGGTTCGAACTCTGTGTGACTTTTTGATAAACTTGGTTACAATCGCTATTTCTTAGTGCTGATTGGTCGACGTTCGGTGAACGTTAAAAGTGTCGAGAGACGCCAAAAAGCGAAAAATCAGAATAAAAAAAGTGCCGCCCTATCCCGATAACTGCTGGAAAGTATCGGGTCGAGTAAAGGGGGGGTGCCGTAATAATCGGAAAGTAGGCATCGGGTGATGTGCAGCTGTGATGAACTCCCACCTGAAGCAGCGTTGGCCTTCGCCAATACTTCGATAAGCAGCGGCTCAGCATGGCCTGTCGGCCGACTTCTAGGCAGGAAACAGTTCATCTGTCTTTCTGATTCTAACGCAACTAAAAGTCAGTAAATTGATGCGGCCGTCGTGCCAAGTGTGTTACGATAACGAATCGGGGAAGAGTGCAACCTTCGATAACTGACACAGTTCAACTGACTTTTTTATTCTAACGCAACTGAAAATCGGTAAATTGATGCAGTTATCGTATCAAGTGTATTACGGTAACGCATCAGGAAATAGTCCAGCCTGCGCTTGCTGACCGCTCAGCCTGATAAGCCGGCTGACTACTAATTGTAAGCAGAGCACAGTCCAAGTGACTTTTTGATTCTAACGCAACAGAAAATCGGTAAATTGGTGAGGCCATCGTGCCAAGTATATTACGGTAACGCATCACGAAAGAGTGTGTCCAACAATGTGATATATCTCAAAAGAACCGGAAATAGCAAAATGGAAAGTATTGGTTTCAAAAGGCTGTAAGAAGGCACATTGGAGAAAACACTTCCGTGATATAGAACGAAATCGCAGGCGTTGTAATCCACGTTGGGAGCCTACTTGTAATGAATTCTATAATACTCGTGTATGTGGAAAAGGTCCACGTTGAGCCAAAGATTCCTTCTACAGATTATTCAGCGATTATCGACAAAGTAAATTAGAACGTCCCGGAAGGGCTTTGAAAAATGATCGTGTAAGGTAACCCGACTGCCTTGCTGTCGCAGCAGCGAACCAACTTCGAGAACACACACACGGGATAATCCTGGCGGTCGAAATAGAATTACCCGGGAACCGTGAATCCTCTCGTGCGATCGGAAGCGTCGTTGTAAGGGAGGATGTTTAGCCGGACGAGGCGCGTTCAATGTTCCGAAAGGCTATCCGTCTCGATAGACCTGTCCCGTGTAGGCTCCTATACCTCTGTCCCTCCATCTCGCTGTGCCCTTCGCTCGCGTTTACCTTCACACGACGATCCGCATAATACTGGAATGGAGCTATACATCCTGTATGGTTGCGATACCCTCGAACCGGCTGGTGCCCAATCATTTACCCACCCCGATGCGGCAGTCACGCGTTTCCCTGTGTGTTTGCCTCATTCCCTCATCCCCCCCTCTCTCTCTCTCGCTCTCTCTCTCTCTCTCTCTTTCTCTTTTCCCTCCCTTCGAGTACGTGCTTGCACCCGTTAATCGCCAGACAGTGGGAGATTGAATCGGATATCCTTAGTCACCCAAAACACATGAGCATTTGTGTATACGCGCCTGTAACTTGGCGATTATTCGGGCCTTCGTAAACGAAAAAATGAATATGCATGGGAATGGAAATGTCTCGCCAGCAAGTTCTATTCTTCACCACCGGCAAAGTCCCACTGCCACAATTTCCACATCTGCAAATACATCATGAATTTGTAAGTTCATTTAGTAAGAAACGCATTTTTTTTCTACAAGAATTGCTAAGTGGGCTGCAAAAATCACTCGAACGTTTTCTTCGAAACGCTCGATTTTTCCTGATATGGAGGATTTTCCCTGTGGATGACCCAACCCTGCCTTTACGATGGACGTGAGCGGGAATAAAACATTAATCCGATAAAATCCCCAGCTGAATTCGTCACCAGAGATCCGACAGTATATGTTATCGAAGACTCATCCGTACTAAGCTGACCCTGAATGTGGCTGGCTTGGGAAAATCGTCCAAGTGTCACGGAAAACGTCACGAGACATTATTAATCCTGTAGACGTGCACATGACGGTACTCGTAAACGGTGTTCATCAACCACCCACTGAAGATTTCTTCAGGTGTGATTTTCTCCTAACTACTCGTCTCATGAGAATCTCGTGGCCAAGCTCAGTGTCTGTACATTGCATTTGTACAGAGGATTCACATGGGTGGACTCGTACATGTATGAGGTGCAGGTCAGTATACATCAGACACGAGGGACCGATCGAACGATCGACCACGGGTTGTGGTCAACATTTTATATTGGGTACTTGGCAGATACACCCACGAACGATCTCACTCTGCCTTTCTCTCTCTCTCTCTCTCTCTCTCTCTCTCTCTCTCTCTCTTTCTCTACGAAAAATATATACAGATATATCCTGCAGCATTAAGTTACAGTTTATTGCACCATCTATAGCTCTTTCACTAATCACCATGTCAATGATCAGCCTTCCGCAAACAGCTCGTCATTTGTTCATCGCCAAGACTCCCAAAAAGCATGCATTCTCGTAGGTTTTTTTTCCCAGCCCCTAAAGTCTTTTCAATAAAGTTCGACAAGAAAGAAGAGTTATAAAAGTTCTCTTTAGCAGTTGGTCAAGAGTTTCGAAACTCATGCCAAATGCTGTGCAGGTTCTGGTGGCATGGGACATAATGCGATGTGTCTCGTATGATGGCGCATCATCGTCTACTGGTATACAATCATATTAAACTAAATCGTATATAGAACTACTTCCAATGTGGGTGTTCCATGTAAATGCGTGGGTTGGTTTGGCCACATGAATAAATTACGCGGTACATACCTGCAGCACAAAGCAGGATATCTACGTACCATGTGCGAGCTGTCTTCTGTCTGAATTCCTCGACTCTGGTTCACAAACGCTTAGATTAGAAGATCGAATCAGCCTGAATCAAATTGATGACTCACATGCCCCTGACTCTACGGTTTTATACATACCCTGCTATACACTTCCGTGAACTGGTCCATCAATCACGGCATACAGTAAAATTGAGGAAAAATTACAGTCGATAAAGACCTGTCTATGCTGATTTTTAAAAAATTAGTTTTCAACAATTACCGGAAAAGTAATGAAACGAGCCTCTATTGCAAATCTCATATAATGTCTTCGTAATTTTCCTAAACTCTTATGGAGGCTGCAACAAATGCAGAACCTAATTTTTTGTTGTACTCTTCGACAAAGCATAATCACTCTTTTGTTTATTATGTTTAGACCGTAAAAATAACGAGTATTATATAATCGCGTAATGACATCTGTATTTTCATCATTTTTTTACTGCTAGAGGCAGTTCCCGTTTCAGAGCAACTATCTTTTTGCGTGTTCGTTCCGCGGCTAATGTACTTATCGAATAACGAGAGGTCAAGCTACAAAGGAAGAGTAATTCCGCCTCGCCCGATCTTCGTCTCGCCGACGGCCATTTGCCGTCGAAACGTAGGCGCTTTGTGTATACATCGCGTCGCAAATGAAGGCCGCAAATTTCGCTAGTAGAGCGGAGTTCCCTACCAAAAGTATACAACGGTTTTAGTTCAAGGCAACCGACGAGAGTATGTGGAAGTTTTACCGGTCATTCGGCTTGTAGAGAGGTTTCGGGACACAGCTCGGTCGGTAAGGAAGAGACGCAGCGAAATAAGAAACAACAGAGAGCGAATAACTCACCGAAGACTGGGGAGCTCCTTAACTCCTGTAATCCCGCACTGTGTGTAGGTATGTATATGTTCGTATACGACCAAGGTGCTGAAAGCCGGCTGGGTATGCCTGTAACTCGCTATAAGTCTACGGGGAAGTCGAGCACTCCTTTGCCCGTGGAGCCCATTCTCGTGCTTGCGGAAGCTCCTAGGACGTACGATGAGAAAAGTCCAACGAATAGGGGAAATAAGTGCGCGAGGCAAAGTGTTATTATACGGACGTGATTTGGTGACGTTAGGGGTTGAGAGTGTACCTCAAGTTTTTCAGCATTCGAAGATGCATAGGCTGGAGTAGCCGGAATGATCTTGTTTCCCTGTTCTCAATCAATACTTGATTCGCCCTGTATATATACATCATTGCCTTATAAGGCAAACCTTTGATTCGTTGACGCCTTAGAAAAGTTCTTCAAAGGTAAAACTGCAGCTATCCGTTTGTTCCGTTGTTCTAACTTCCAATCCGCCCTATGGTCGATAAAATTTGCATTTACTTTTCCTTTCAGTATTATTGCTATTTATTACACAGCAACTGTTGCGGCTCACTTTTGAAGGAACAATATTTTTAATTTGATTGCCAAAATCTCGTGCGATGCTCATACAGATTTCAGAGATGAATGGCCAATATTCTTGCCATTTCTGTTCACTACGCTGCGTTCGATTTTATTACTCCCACCCTATACCCTGCATGGAGCCAATTAGCCCGGCCTCACCAGGCCTTCAAAGGATTCAACTGTCATGCTCGGCGAACGATAATCGAGCTTGTTCATTTCGAGCAGCGCTATAAATGTACTGGCACTTCAGTAAATCCTCAAATTAGCGAAAGCAAGTAGCAACGCTGTATAAGCCTGAATATTTGCCGGATAAATCGTAAGCGGAGGTGAATATAGACGGATGAGCGACATGCGAAAACAGAAATACTTGCAGGTTATATCAATACAGACAGGCTTCAGCTACAGATAAAGAAATAGCATTCCGCTATGCAAGTCAGAATAAACCTGCAGGTACACACGTCATACTCATATTGTATGCTACATGTCGAAATGCGCGCGCTCATGTCCATCCGTATGAAGAAATTTACAGTATAAGCAATTTGCCCATCAGAGGCCAGCGCAAATCCATAAGCCAGAACGGCTCCATAAGCCAAGAGTATAAATGGAGGATGATACTCGAATAATGTCTAAAGTTGTTGGTTCGACTGAGAGATAACAATGTTGTACACGGGGATAGGAACACGCAGCTAATAGCTTCGTTCACACTGATAATGGAGATAGGATCTCCTTCGGGCTACACGTTTGCTGAGTAGCTCGTAATATGTATACATTGTGATGTGTAGGCAGGCTGATTTTAGCTGAGCCCTTAGCATTAGCCGGTACAATCGATCTACATAGCAATAAATATTCTTCGACTTCACCTATGAATAGTGTAAACCGGATGTGGTATATTCCAACGTGCCTAGAATAGGTTCCATTTCCATCCCAACTCTTCGAGGGAGACTGGAATACCGACGGTACTTAAATTGGACATTATGATGACTTATATATACACCCATTAACCGGGATGTTTCTGTATTATCGATGAGTGTGGAGCTTTATTTGATTATTACCAGCCCGGGACCCCATTCGCGAATCTACTGGAGTGATGGAGAATCTATTGTTATGGAAAGGGAGATGACTGACTGATCCACGTCCAAAATGTTCGCTGCCAGTTTGTCCAGTTGCATGAGAAAGCCAACGAACCGAAACCGACTAAGAAACCACCGGAAATCAGAAATGCCGCGTGACGAAAAAGCGACAAGTCTCTTCAAGCGTTGGAAGGATAATGTAAAAAATGAATAGTCGAATTCCCAGAGGGTGGGAGGGCCGTTAGAGGCAGCACGGAATGCCAAATGTATCCATCACCATACCTTCCGTAATTCCTTCTGCACACGTTTTCGTGCATGGCCCGTAGCGAGGGATGCGAAAACGTGCTAAAGAATGATGTGATACTGCAGCAAGAGTGTAGGAGGTCGGAGAGGCGCCAAGGTGCTGGGAAAGGATGAGGTGCCGGTGCCGGAAGAGGCATTCATAGCGCAGAGTGGAGCAAGGGGGGAATCCCCGAGATTCGTGCTTGAGGGGGTGCGCAGGAAGAGGGCGCTGGCGTCTGCCGCGAACACTAAATTTCCCGTCCAATTTCGATGTACACGACTCGAGCTGTGTTCCCGCGGAGAGGGGAACTTCATCTATAGCGGTAACAGAGGCGTGCGGCAGTTTACCGGGCGACGGATCCCCTTTGGTCTTGGTGCCTCACTGTGTATCCCATACTAAACGGTACTATTCCGCATACGCACGTGCACACGTGCGCACACACGTGTACAGTGATACAACGTCAACCTTGGGCACAATACAGTACCAAGTTGTACACTGGCTCGTCCCCGATAGCTAAACGGTTGCAGGGGCTGAATATCGTTCGCAAATCGATCGCTCCGATGGGAACGACATAGCGGGCGATTCAGAACAAACGCTTGCAGCTACCAGCTGAACAATTTGTACCGAAAATGGCCACTGGACTACTGTTAAGTCCATCATAGTCTTCGGAGGATTGCAACAGGGACAGCGTGAATCCAAAAAGCCGTTCCAGAAACTTGCCCAATCGACGCACGAAGACAACATGCCGAACTTTGCGATCGATGGCTGCGATATATACGATTCTATTCCTATTCGATCAGCATGACATTGCTGGACTCCCTTCAAGTAAGCCACATCCTGATTCCAGAAGCTCGTAGTCGTTTTGTACTTTTGGGCAAATACTGAACTCCAAAGACGTTTCCATTCTTCGTCGCTTCTATGAGCGGAGCAGGCTATCAAAAGTGTCCAACATTGATGGTGGGTTTTCTATCGTTCGGTTGATTCGAACTTACACACGATGCAACACCCACTCTGATGCGCTCCATGCCTAGTGCATATGCACCCACAAGTTGGGGACGTATGACGCTCACGTGTACCTGAGCGTAACCGTTGAGAGTGCTGAGAAATGTGAGCGCACATGTCGTTTTAGAATAAGGACAACGATAGTCTCCAATAGCCGGTACTTGCGCATGCACAAACGCTACGGGGATTGAAGCTTTGGGATGTAAGCTCGAGCGACGCGGAACAGCAGTAATGACATCGATCGATGAGGATTTCGGGGCGACTGGCCTATCAATGGCAATCCCTGTTGGCCATGAAGTTCATCCAGACTTGTCGTACGAAAGTAGTCGGGATTCCGCGCTGTTGGGGACCTCGACTGATTTGCCTAGCCTATTCAATTATTACTTACGACAGCTTTAGATGATTCTCGAGGATGGAAGTCAAGATGACGTCCATCAACGAACAAGAAGAGTCGCGATCTCTGGTGGCGGGACGTGAAATCCTACAAATTTCGAATAATAAAGTGGGAATAGGTTGGAGAGGAAACACCCTGTTCGGTTCATATCAATGAAGCTGATTGAATTAGCGGGGTCGGATAGAGGGGAAGTGAGATATTGCAGATATTGGAATCTGCATAATGGAAGTTTGACTTTATTTCAACTTTGGCGTAGCCGTCAGAGACGTCTGGCACCATGGCCATTATTATTATCTGCTTCGACTATCGGGCTTCACGCGGACAGAATTCGAAATGGAGTTACGTAAGGTCAAGTTTACATAAGCTTAGGAGCCCTGTTCGTCGAGGATATATTGACCACCAATATCATATTCCAAACTCAAATACATTTGAATCGATTAGAGGGAAATCACCGGACGGAACATCGATCTGAAAAGTAGACGTAATATTGTGGCTAATCAATCACGCGATGTATAACTTTCCCGTGGCTTTTTGGCAATGGTATGCCTGACATCGTCGTTAGTTGACAGTGTAACACTCGGCGTGCACTCTGTGGCACAGGCATCTTCTCTTAACTTTGCTCTTACATTACGTATGTTGTTATGATCGTCATAGCTTAAGGTACATGCAGAACAATCCCATTTAAAAGCAATCATACGTTCAGGTATTTCAAAGATGCAATCATTTCGAAAAAGTGATGAATTTACCTACTTTCAAACGATCAGACGTTAAATAAGTTCTCGCTGTTTTCCAACAGATGGCGTTATCAGAACTGCGTGCGTGTAGTTTAAGATGGTAACGCATCTATAAAGAAGTACATAAGCAAGCTTGCAATTCAGTGTATGTCATTTTGCCAAAGTGTAAACACCTTTTTTTCATAGTGTTAAACATGTCAAATTCTGTGTCAAAAAGAGTATTTGCGAGGATTTTTACTGCAGTACTTCATTCAAAAAATATGCAGCTGAAGCACACCGAATCCGTGTTGAGACTTACGGCGGACATGCTCAGTCGGAAACAACATACAGATATTGGTTTAGACGCTTAAAACATAATGATTTTGATGAATTGGAGGCTTCATTAAGACTCATATCAGCCGCTCGCTGAACTTGCAGAACCATTAGGAGTTCATTACACAACAGTTTCGAAACATTTGAAAGCATTAGGAATCACTTTAAAAATAAAGCATCAATTTTCACAAAAAGTAAAATATTTTACTATTCAACAGTTGAAAAATGACATAGTCAATTGATTGTCAAACAGTTCTAACGCTGCCTTCTTTTTGGTGGTCGAAAACTTTCAGCAGGGCTTGCCTGGCGCATATGCCAACATTTGGAAGTTTGTGTCTAGGAATGGTCGCATATTAGCATCCGAATTTACGATCCGTACAAGTGGCAACATCGCTGGCGAACATAATCAATCCCTTGCTACAACCATACTTATTGGCATTCTTGACAGTTCACTTTGCGCAACTCTTGCTGTATACAAATCAAAGATTTAATAAAATGAAAAATCGGCTGCAAGGCGCGATTTGTCAAGGTTTAAAAACGCAGTTGATGGAACGCGCATCGTTTGCAGCGTTGCCAAGTCATCTGCATCAGCGCAGTTGACCGATCACTATTTCATACTTTAGGCACCCGTCGATGGCAAAATTTATGGTCAAGTGTACTCTTTAAAAAAAATTATATCCGCTAAACATCCATCTGTCATCCCATCGTTTTTTTATGAGCTTTTGTCTTGCAATTTTTTCACTATCAACAGAAATGTGACGATCCGGGACTTGTCCTATCCAGCGCAGGTTGGAAATGCGAATTTCGAGAGCGTATATCTCGATAACGGGATGGTCGATGTATTTCAAATTTCACAAACGTGTGCTGGACACCCGGGACACCATTATCGTCAAATTACAAAACATTCTGTCTGGTACAATTTTTTGCGTTTACTACCGTAATGGTTAGGCGCTCTCCTCTCCTACAATTTCTCTTTCTCTCCCTAAACCGAGTGTAAATTTGCTACTATGTTAACTTGTCTCGCGCGTATTGACGTTCGCCTTCGTGCGAACGGGGAAACCATCGGCTCGCGATCAGCAATTATTCATTGGGTTGCGATCATACGAGCTTTAGGGAATAGTCGACGTCAGCCACCAAAATATGCTATTCTACATCTAGTTGACGAGAATCGAAGTTTCTCTGTACAAGCATTTAATATACCACTTGAAAATGATCCGTGTAAGAACTTAAAATATACAATTGGACGAGGTGGCACGTAGAAATGGAAATCGAAAGTACCATGAATCGTTATTTTCATAGGAAATTAATATTGAGTATTAATTGTATATTTCAATGGGAACATTAGCATTGATTATTCCTTTTTCTTTATCAATGGAAAAACTAATATTGAATATTAATTTTTCTTCAAAGGGAAAATTAATATTGACTATTGATTTTTCTTGAATGGGAATATTAATATCGATCATTCATTTTTCTTCAATGGAAAAATTAATACTGACAATTAATTTTGATTCAATGGAGAAATTGACATTGATTATTAATTTACCTTGAATGGAAAAATTAATGTTGATTATTAATTTACCTTTAATAGGAAAATTGATTATTACATTTTTGATTGCAAATTGTGAATTCGTGGTTATGATTTTTCGATGTAAAGAAAAACTATTAAGCGCACGAAAAGGAGTTATTTTGCATTTCAGTTTCGCGACGTAATTATTGCCTATCAGTTGCAACATTTTCGCGATGTGACGAGAATATTTTCAAGCCGAGTAGCTTAGCGAATCTTGTAATATGCAGCAAAATGCTTTATCAAGCAAAAAATGTCAGGTGTAAAATGAAAAAGTGTACGCTCCGGCAAGAGATGCAAAAGATGTCGCTCTCGTTCTCGGCCTGATTGAAAACATCTTCCAGGAAAGTTTTGCCCGGCATCTCCAGCATCCCTTTCGCATACCGTCTCGCTCCCTTCGCGACATTTCCCTCTTCTCTCTCTCTCTCTCTCCGCCCGTGAGCGTTGACGCGCAAATAAAGTACGTGAATAATTCGTATTTGAACGCCCGGCTCAACGGGAAGTTAAGCTTGGGAGACTTCAGCCGAGGAAAAAATAGAATAAAAATGTTTTTACACCCGAGTACGGTAATCTGCCCAAAGCCAAAGGACACGCACGACAAAACTTTAACTTCCGCCTGTCGGCAATTTGCCGCTTACATTATGCATAGAATACGAATTAAGCGTTAATGACGCAGGCCTCTCAAAGATTAGAAAAAACCTAGCGTTATTTAAATATTTTTCATCTATACTTTCCAACAACTTATTTATGTTCGCACGTGGTGGAAAAAATGAATCAGTTTTAGCCACGTGTATGTGTAAACCCACGTTTGTCCCCAATATGAGGGTGATTTCAATAAACAATGATTTGGAAGTTTACCTAGCTGCGATCACTCAATTTTTCGCCTAATAAATTATATTCCTTTTCCATTCACTATGGAAACTTTTATGCAGATCACAATAATTGTGCGAAATCTAAAATGCGTCTACAAAACACCGATGAAGCAAAATATGGGGGATTTCTTGTGATTTTGGTGTCAGTAAATTTGGAAAGAAGTTGTAGACCTAATACCGCTGAAACGTTCACGCCCAAACGAATAGCGAATTCAACTTTTGGATTTTCGGTACTAATCAAAATGCCACCGAAACCTGATAAAATTAGAAATATATCTATATATATATAAAAATGATAATTCTATAAATATATAAAAATATATATATATATATATGCATTCGGCATTTGGCCAGCTTCTCTGTTGATCGAAGGGCATACCAAATATCAATATTAAAAATTATAGAAAATTTCACATATCCAGCCACAATTCAATATTAAGAGCACCACTGAACCGGGCCGAAAAATGTCGTTTTTTCCTATTTTTTTGTCTACTAGATTATTTTTTATTTGGACAGAAAGTATCAATCATACATCGAAGTTCTTTCGTGTAAATTTTTATTGAAAAAAAATAAAAATTGACACCGTTACCGTTTGGGTTTTGACTTGACAATCGATGCTCTGACAAATAAAAATAAAAAAACGTTTCATAATCTATTTAAATGTAGTTCGCGTTATACGTAGCCGTTTTTCGGAAAAAAAGTTACAATATGGCGGCTGTTGAAAAAAAAGAGTAATTTTGGCGGAATTATTACTGATATTCAGGGCCTTCAAAAGTACTGAATTTCGAGAGAAAAAGAACGGCGACTTACCGTATAGCTAATGCAATTGCGAAAATGTTAGCTTCTTTTAAATTGAAAATCGGGGATTATAGCCAAAGTTATGATTGCGGCTAGGTCGAGAAAAGTCGTTTCGAGAAAAATTCGACTGACAGTTTGAGCAGGTATACGTAAACCGTTGGTTTACCTGCTTTCACTGAATCATCTGTGACTTGGTCAATTGTCAATTTTTTTACTTGAATTTTTTTTCACATATTCTCGAATATGTCGACTTTGAGAAAATGCAAAAAAAAATAGATTTTTAACCCTTCGCAGTGGTGACCCGCCTCAGCCTATCAGGATTTCGATTTTTCACAGTTGCCCTCAAATATTTAAAAAAAATGATTAATTATGATGGACCTACGAATATAGATTAGCATCTGTATGATATAGGCCATATGTATGATATATGGCAAGGATTGTTGAAGATGAAAAACAATTAAGAGAGCTCGTAGAAAACGTGTTTAGTCGCGCATATTAAGTAACAACGTTCTCCGCTCATTAAATAATATCCACGACGTTCCAGGATTTACTTCAGTCCCTTCTGTCTGTCTCTCTCCGGAGAGGCCGTCTTTGGAGCCCATATTTTATTCGTCGCAGTGAGTATTTTCGCAGTAAAATATTTTCCGGTGACATAAAAGCACCGACTGTGTAACTAGGCACGTGTATATTCTTCCTAAAAGCAAGGATAATCTCAGTGAAATAAGGAAAGGTAGAAAGTGCACATACATAGACCCTTTTAAAATCTGTATAAAACTTTAAACAACAGTTTGATCAATTCTGCTCCCGAAGTGGAACTCCGCGCGAAGTATACTTTTAACGAATTATATGAACAATTAGCAATAACAATCACCTCGTACTAAAATTAAATCCATTCAATTCCATTTAAATCACACATTCTCAGTGCGAACAAAAAATTTGATTGCTCGTTTACATTTTTTGCTTGCGGCGAAAACAAAAGTTGGAGCCTCACTTCTTCAGCCAAGATTCTTGCTTATTAATTTTATCGTGCTTACTAATTTTCTAAATAAAAATTAAATAAAAATTAAACAACCAAAGTCAAAAATAATTAAAAATCAAATTAAATTTCCGAAAATTAACAAACAAAATTAAATAAAAATCAAAATCAAAATTAAGTTAAATAAAAATAGAAATTAAAATGCAATAAAAATTAAATTACACGTGTCCACAGGAGTCACACAAAAATTCATTTACATGAGCATTTAAGGAAGGACGACAGAAAGTGACCAAAAAATAGTGAGTTCCGCAAGCATCTTCGGACGACTTTGGCCCTGGAGGGACTTAACGTCGTTCGTAATAAAGCCTTCCAACGAAAATAAGGGGGTGCGGAAAATCGACATGGAAACAGAGGGTGTATTTAATGTCGCTAGGCAATGGCGTGTGGCTCTTTTACGTTCAGTCTCGCAGTCGTGCATCCCCGTGCGACAGAAGTTGTAATCCGTCTCGCTGAGAGAACGATTCGGGGATTTTGCTCTGCGGCAACTTTCTCGCTGAACTTCCGCTTGCTGGAACTTTGCACTGGCAGAGAATGAAGGTGAGCGGGAGAGAAAGGGTAAGTAGAGGGTCGACTGAGGAGTGAAAAGAGGAGCGAGCCATAAGACAGTTATTTAGAATAGCCAAGGGCTTTTGTTTCCGCCTTTGGAAAAACGACGTCCATATAACCGGGACGAGGAAACTGCGCTGACATAATTGGCAAAATGTTCCTCGTACAGCCATTCACATACAATAAATTTGTGTTATTCCATTGACCGTTGAATGCCACTCGAAGTTCGTTTTTTGAGTTCCGCTGGCACTGGCCACCCTTAAGGGTCGACGCCACTGTGACGTGCCGAAAAAGGTCGTTTTGCAGATTTTTTTTCGGCTACTGGATTATTTATTTGGGATTTGGAAAAAAGGTATCTTAATAAGCATACGCTGAACTTACTTCGTGTAAATTTGTATTCAAAAAATAAAAAATTAACAACGCTATAGGTATAACCGAGCCCCTGTATAGAAAATGTGGTCCAACGGCCGAATCGATAACCTGACAATGGTTGGTGTGAACAATAAAAATATTTTATGATCTATATAAATATAGTTCTCGTCGTACGTAGCCGTTTTCCGAAAATAAAATTCACGAAATGGCGGGTGTTAAAAATAGTGTGATTTAGGCGAAATTTTTACTGATATTCGGGAGCGGGAAAAATACTAAATTAAAAAATAACGGCTTTGTACAAC
The DNA here is from genome assembly GCA_951751655.1 of Ophion costatus. NCBI lineage: Eukaryota > Metazoa > Arthropoda > Insecta > Hymenoptera > Ichneumonidae > Ophion > Ophion costatus. Next base: position 38,281,064 of record OX632359.1, on the reverse strand, counting down.
GTTAGCTACTGCAATTGCGAAAAATGTGTTTTTCTCATTGTAAATTGGACAATTACAGCTAGAGTTATGTTTCAGGCCAGGTCGAATAAAGTCGTTTCGACAAAAACACGATTGAATGTTTTAGTATACGTGAATCGTCACTAAATCGTATGTACCTTGGTCAATTTTTGATATTTTAACTCGAATTTTTGTTCACATATTCTTGAATATGTATACGTTGAGAAAATGCAAAAAAATCGATTTTTTACCAGCAACTTTCGTTATGAAATATAAACATCGAGAGTGTGGAAATGATGGTGAATAATTAATATTTATAAACATTTACAAATTTTCACATGTATCTATATTCTTTACACGTATACACAAATACTCTAAATAAACTTAGAGTAACTTAACTCTAACTAAACACTAAATAAATCGCTTTTTTTCATCGAAAATTGATAAGTGTCAAAGTTGAATAGATATTTTCCACGCAGGAGTATATGGGACCAAATAAGCCATTCCAAAATCAAAACGCTTGCAAGAAAATCATAATAAAAAGCAGTGTGATGGGATGAATATTATTTTGAAACATATTGCAAGGGAAAAATTGCCACGGAGAAATAGTATAAGAGATCGAGGGGCGTTGTCTTTTTTTTCATTCTACGATCGACAGTAATTTTTTTTCACAGTTTGCTACTCGCTCCTCTGCTTGCCTCGCCCTGAAAATAGCGACGCATGTACTGACCGTGCAATTTTTCCGCGACAGTGGACTCTGAAAAATTTCGCGAATGTGAACGAGACAAGCAAGGATTTTCAGCCCGGGGCTTCGAGTTATGAGCCGAGGTGGATTATGGTTTGGGAGGACTTGTGCAATGGGCGCGCAAGAGGTAGATCGAGAGTTGGACCTTTCTCATAAAACCGTATAGCAGAATATTTAAACCATATGCAGAGTAATTGGTAATTCAACTCATTCCTTGAAAGGGTCTTTTGCAACAAATTCACGCCTGTAAACTAGTAATTTTTCACGATCCCGAGCAAAAGTTGATAACATTTGTACCTTTTTAATCAAACACGGAACTTATTTTCGTCATGTGTACGCCAATTTTTTTTCCCAGTAATTCTTGTCGATTTTTTTAAATTTTAAACAAAAAGTATTCTCCCCCCTTAAGATCTTCTATTTCCGAAATTATGGGAATTTCGGGTATGCATTTTTTAGTGATCATTCCTTTGAAAGCTGTCATAAAATTATCAATTGAGTGCCCAGAGTGGAGTCGTTTTTTTTACAATTATT